>OY747707.1:33741870-33806870 GCA_963556495.2 Valencia hispanica | reverse complement strand
TACACAAGACAAGAAAATAACAGAATAGCTTGTTTTAAAATGTGTTATCCAAGTCCCAGCAGGTTCTGCTTCAGCCTCATGTAATATTCTCATTGTAGTGAACCTCAGCTACAATTTGATAGCCATGTAAGTACAGACCTCGAAGCTTATAGTCCCTATATCAAAGAAAATTCACTTCATGCTGCCCTGCTGAGAAACCAGTGGGAAATAGCCCATGTTCTGAATACTTTAATCACAGCCACTTTGAAAAATGTATTATACAAGTTAAAGTGTTTCTGGGCTGTAGTTTGAGTTCTGGTAAAGAAAATGTACAGCCATTTTGCATTGACAGAAGACACAAAGGGAAAACTAAGGCTTGCTCACAGGCTCTGATCTTAATATTAATTTAACAACTAAATAATTATTAATAACAAATTACACTGGAGGGTTAGAGAGATAAGGCTAGAAATAATTACACTTCCTACATTTATAAAAAAAATAGACTAATGCACAAACCAGTGGAATTTCGGTGAAGACAGAAATAACACAAAGGCCTTATTATACAACACAAGCAGCAATTCCTCATTTTTCTGCACACTATACTTCAACATAGTATTGTTTCAAATCAAATGACTAATTTGACTAATTTAGTGAGTATTCGTGTCCACTTCCTTTAACGGTCCTGTTTCATTATTACAGTGTGTACCCAGCAGTTCCCCCTGTATTGTTCGGCCCCCTTCAAGTGGAGAGATCTCTTATCACAAAACATAATCAAAAACCTGCAGTAGTCCAAACATCCCTTCCTGTTGCGTGCATAGTTTGTTTATTCAACCAAATGCAATGGTCTGTGTCCTCACTATAACAAATTGATAGTTGTGATAAAAACATTTTTTAATAACAGATAAAAAATTTGACTTTTCATGGCTGTCAGGGGGTGTGGGAATGGATAAAAAGTGCAGCTAGATAGTGCTGCACAGTGAAAATAATAAAAAAGTAATAATTACCATTTTAGCATTTTAATTGCCCCTATTTTATTCTATAATAATGAAACATGGTGTGCGTCCTCATACGTTGTTAACAGACCTGCGCCCTAGTGAAAAGGATTTATGTAAACTGTGCTACCCCACTGCTAGGATTTTTGTGATAAAAATGCCTGGTTAACACTGAACTTTTAAAGTTCAATGAGAATAAGACTCAAAGTATAGTTTTTAGTTATATATTTTATCCCAGTATAGAAATCCAACCATCACAAACAGTGGGATTAAAATAGAAACTGACTGGATTCAGCTGTCAAATGAGTTGAAGCAGCATTAAGTTTAGTTCATTTTTAATTTCCTTTTAATTATGTTTTCCTTCTATGGTCTTGCAACTTCCTACCCCCCTGACCTGCTGCATTATTATTACCCCTACCATTCCTTCTCATGTCAGCTACTCCTTAGTGTGCCTAAATAAAGCGTAAGCCTATACTGTAGGAAACCATGCTTTTGCAGCTCATAAAATTGGGAACAGCCTACCTTTTATACGTTAGACAGGCCTCTTCTGTGGCTATTGTTAAATCACTGATGTTAAACACCACATGTTTTAGTTTTGTGTGGTTTATTTTCTGATGGTTTATGTGTTTTATTACATTGCTTTAATAGATCTTAGTTAGTTATTTTAGATCTTACACCTTGGATCTGCACTATGCCTTTTTTTCAAAATATTTTCATTTATTTTTAGGTGCAACACTGTGGTCCAGTGTGATAGTTTAAAGTACTTTACAAATAAAACCTGAATGGAGTCGAGGTAAAGAAAGGGAAGCTTTAGAGCTTCCCTATAATTTCTGGAATATTAATTTGAGCCATTTCTAAGAATTAATTGTAAATTATTTTGAGCTTCAGTCCTTTGTACTATTTCAGACAAAAATTTTGAAGAGTAATCTGAAAAGCAAAAGATGGGCCTCTGAGACAGAAATTCCTGTCCAATTGGTATGAAGACAAATACAGTGCGGGCATATCTTTGATAGGTTTTTCAGTGAGGTGCCTCAAGATGGTGGAAAATGGCTGTGGTGGGTGCCGAGTGGGTGTATGCACAATTCCAGCTGGGAACCAAGGCTATTTATGGGCTGAGTAGGGATTTTTTAGGCTGCCACAGCCAAATCTCACTTTGGGCTCACATTTGGGTGCTGGATGTATTTGTTTCATCACAGCTTAATCCAAAATGTCACACCAATTAAACTCCAAACTGTTGGTATGAAGTATAACTGGATTTGCTGAAAAAGACTAAACCAAAAATGAAACAGATAATTCAAAGACAGCCAATTTAATGTCAGTAAAGGTGACAGGACAATTATTTCTGACAGCATGGGAATCCATTTACATTTAAGCCGAAGGAAAAAAAAAAAAAAAAAAAAAAAAGACTTCAGGCTTCACTCGAGACTCGAGAGTTAAAGAGTCAGGCTTGATGCTTGGGACTCACAAAAGGGGCATTTAATGGTTTATAACAACTCGTTTATGTTTGCAGTAGATTGATAGTGATGACCACAAAGATTTCTGTCCAACCGAACGCTTTATCAAATTAATTCAGGGATGCCTCCAACAGCCAATTCTCTCACTGTTAAGCTGCCACTTCATTACAAAAAAGCTTCCACTTCCCTAAATAAAAACCATATTGTTCTGTTCATTTACCCATTTATCATCGTTTCTCATTTACTCACTGCTATCTGTTCTTATGTTTTTATTCTGTAATATATTTACAGAACTACTTGGCAAGATTGTTTTGCAGATTAGGTACTCGGTTCTTTTATATTTTTGCAAATCCCATAATCCTGACTGTAAGGAGGAGCTGTTCTTCTTCGAGAAGGTGTACACATATTGCATTCTAGCAGTCTTTTGCAATTGCAGTATTGCACAATTGATGTATATTTGCAGTGGACAAGATGCTAAAGCTTAAAGTGGGGATATTGTGATAAAGGAAAAGTAAGACAATATCTAGAAAATGTGCAATAATTGTTAAAAATATATTCCTCACAATATTCAGCAATTGTATAAAAATTACTAGTGTTCCTAATATTGTGAAGCCCTGTCATGCATATCACATTAATAAAACACCATGGTGCACAAGCAATATTTGGCATTTGTTAATATTTATGTGAAAGTTACATACATTTTACATCTACACATGTTTTGATACACAGATACAGTTACTTAGGCATGGATGTCTGCTTAGGATTAGAATAATTGCACTCATGAAGCAGTGATGCTTCCACACAAGGACAGCAATATGCATTAAATACAGTTTGAGGATCCAGAAACTTAGCTTTATTTGTCAATTATTCAAACCTTATAGGCCGCATAATTTAAAAAGGGCTTTGAGTAAAACTTGTAGTGTTATTGGGGGGGGGGGTTCAGTCATGGTACAATGTTGAGGAAAAAGCTTGCCATCATAGTTTATTCCTGACTGTAAACAAAGGCTCATCCTGATTTTGAACAAGGCAGATTTCAGATGGCAGCGGATTTTAGATAAGTCACAAGCTCTGACAAGCCCTTCATTTAACCGGTGGGTTAAGGTTCCACAAAAAATGCTCTAAAGATGTGCTGTCTGAGTACATCAGAAATCAAATTTTTGATCGCTCCCTACCGGCTCCCAGTAAGGTGAAGTGAAAAGATGCCTGTCAGATAGTTGAAGATTTTGCACTGGGTTCTACATTCAAAAAGTACAACAACAGAACTGCAATCTCTTCACCACACTGTTTCGCTTCTGTGTAATCATGCTATGAGCTTGGGTTTTACATGATGCCGCTTGCATAGTTTTTGATGAATGTAGAAACTAGGGCTGTCAAAATTAACGTGTTAGCGCAGGTCTATTAATTTGTAGAATTAATGAGAATAATTTTTTTTATAAGAATTTTTTTTCAATTAACGCAGGCACAGAATGACCTGCCCTGTTTATCCCACAACGTTTTTAGTAAGGATGTGTACCGAAACCCGGTATTAAATTGGCCCCGAACCGATAAGCTTAAGCCTTATCGGCCCTCTTAACGGTAAAATTAAGGTCGTATTCATGTTATGCGGGAGATATAAAAACAAGCCAACAACTGTATTGCAGCCCACTCCTCCTTAACAAGCACACACCCAGCGGGGACGGAGTGGCGACTGCTGCGCGCTCACGTGTGTCCGCCTTACAGATACGATGGCAGAGCGAATGAAAATAGATGCCGACAATGCACGCTGTCACATATGTAATAAAAGCTTTGCTTGCAAAGGTGGGAACACAAGTAATTTGACCAAACACCTCGCCAAAATACACCAACTACAAACCGAAAGATGCACGGTGTTTGACAGCCTGAGTGCTGCAGCAACAACAACCCCTGAATCCGATACAACAGGTATGTATGTTTGTATGCAAAGCAAACACGTGAAGCATGGACATAGGTTTGCCATTTAATTCTTACAATTGATAAATGCTGGATATTTTTGAACAACAGCTTCCTTCTTATCCAAGTAAAAAAAAAAACATTCTTAAACTACAGTTCATTATTTGTGTTTTTCCCCTTTTGTTTTAGTTTTTTTTTTTAAGTACCAATAAGGATACCGATAAAGTACCGGATCGATAAGGAGTATCATTAAGAGTAGTAGTATCGATAAATCCTTAACGACACCCATCCCTAGTTTATAGAGTATTCAATGAGCTGCACTTCTATTAAAAAGGTTTTCCAGCTCAATCAAAACTACACCAAAGCCAAATTTTAATTGTATTCACACAACACTGCATATGCATTGGAGCACTCTAAGCAAAAAGAGGAGGGACGAAACAAGTAAAGGATGTGAGTACTGAAAGTTAGTGGCCAACGAAAAGGTATTTTGCATGCTCTGCAAGGTTTGCAAGGTGCCATTGAGTTATTACTAGTACTAGTGGGCGATATAAACAGTATAAGGTATAAATGAAATCAATTTAGCCAACGGTATAGATTTTGATTATACTGTCTTACCGCGATTGTGCATTTTGATGATGTCATCAAGCTGTGCCTTTGTACCAGGTACGCAAGGATGATAAATTCTAATGTTCAGTATTCGTATTTTGTTGTTTTCTATTTAAATGGAATGTCAACTGTTGACAACTTGAAGCATTTTTAATTCAAATATGTGCAGCAGATTTCTCTGTGATATTAAATTAATAAATAAATAATCAGGAAAGCTGAAAGAAATGGTTCTCTTTTTTAATATTGCACTGTAGTTTAAAAAATTTTGAACTTTGTGTTTTCTTAACATTTAGCTTTTATTTTATTTAAAATATTTTCATCTTTATGCTGTGAGAATTTTTGTATTGTATTTTTCAGAAAAAGATTTGAATATGTTTTAATGCATTTTGTGCAATGAATGTTCTTTAAATGGCATTCTAAACTTTTTTCAAGTTATTGTTCTGCTGCAGTGTATCTGGTATGTAAGAATGTTGAACAACAGTCATTTTGACATTTATAAACAGAGGAAAAGAATATATTGTAATAAATATTGTTACATACTTTAGATTATATCGCAATAAACATTTGAGGCCGTATTGCCCAGCCCTAGTTATTACAGCAGGAAATGACAGAAGTTTTGGAGGAGGCAAATGGAAACAAATGTGCAGCCTCAGTGAGAAACAAGTAAAACCAAGCTTGCTCTTCAGCACTTTAAGAACGACTTAAAGAGTAATAGGAAACCATGAATTTTTGAAGTTTAAACATATTTTCATTGCAAGATTCAGCCTCTGCAGCTCTGCAAAATGGTCCTGTTGTAGACTAACTTTGTATTTCAGATCTGAGGGTGACAAGGATAACACTTTGAAGTTGGGTCACTGTGATCAAGCTCTTTTTTTATTTTTCTCTGGCTCAGAGTGGTTCTGTCAGACAGCACAGTCTCCGGTGCAATCACATCACAGAAAAATAAAAATAAAAGGTGTTTGCTTCCTCTCTGAGTGGAATTATTTGCTTTCAACTTGTATGGTTTGATTAAAGAATAATGACTAATACTCAAAAAATACACGTGTTTCCAAGTCTCTACTTAGTTTGTTTCTAAAAAGAGATTTGTCGTTTTCAACGATAATCCGAACATTACTGTGATTAATAAGCATATATCTTAAACACGATATGCTAAAAATCATTAGTTGGATTGGTCATTAAACCAGTGCAAAAGAACTTTCCATTTCTTATTCTCACATCGCTGTTTCTAAAAAATGCAGAAACTGATCTGCATGTTCAAATTCACACTTCCCAGTGAGATTTGAGTTTTTCAAGCAGAGTTTGAATAAAGTCTTGGTATAACAGGATTTTTTATTTGCTGCACGGATTGAAGAAGCCCAAATTAATCCCTCTGTGAGACATTAAAGTGCAAAGCTGTGAAGAACCTGTGCAGAGTTTAATTTTAAACACATGGAATCCTTTGTATGAAGAAGACAGAAATTGATGTGGCCCACATCTCTTGAGCTGCTTCTAAAAGCTGCTTCGGTTTACAGTGCCTCTCAAAAGTGTTTGTTCCTCTAGAGATTTTTCACATATTCAAAGAGGTTTTTTGGGTGATTTTATGTGATGAACCGACACAAAGCATCTCAAGATTGTAAAGAAAAAGGCTTATTTTCAAGTTGCTTTACAAATAGAAATCTGAAATGTGAAGAAATGTGGCATATCTTTGCATTCAGCCCCTTTTAATTTGACTCACCTGAATAAAATCCAGTGAAAACAGGGACCTTTAGTAGTCACCAAATGAGTAGACAAGATAAAATTCCATTACTGTCACTATAAATGCAGCCGTTTTCTGAAGGCCTCAGAGGTTTCTTAGAGAACAATAGTAAACAAACCTCATGAAGACTAAGGAACACAGCAGACAGGTCAGGGAGAAAGAGGTGGAGATTTTTAGGGAGGGTTAGGATCAAAAACAATATCTCATACTTTAAGCCTCTCACACAGTTCTGTTGAATCTATCATCAAAAATACAAATAATAATAATAATAATAATAATAATAATGGCTTGCATTTATATAGCGCTTTTCGAGACCCTCAAAGCGCTTTACAACGCCATTATTCATTCACAAAGATGAAGATGGAGACCTTGATATGCAACTGTTGGTCATGCAATTAAAAAAACCAAAGACATTTAGCTGACATGTACAAAAAACACTATGTGTGCCAGAAAAATAACCAACCAAATCATCCTGAACACACCATGTCTTAGGGGAAAGATGTTGGTTGCATATGGGGTACAGACAGTGTCAAAATAAAAGCATATGGACAGGTTAAAATGTGTGCAAATTTGTTAATAGTTGTGCATAACTAAAGATGATTGAATGAACAAAATCATACCTAAAACAGAAATGTATATTTTCCCTGTGAGATTGCCTTTTTAAAAGTTACATCTGAAATAAATTATAAATGCAAACTGCACGTTTACATCTGTGGTTTCCTCAGTATGAACACGAGGAGCAATGTGTTTGAGAATACATGTTTCTTCTGTGAGAATACGAATTTACAATCGGTAGAATGGTCACGTGATCAAGGGTTCATTAATGGAGCTTAGAACAGTTAATGACCAAGCTTGGAGGATTACTTTTCACAAGTAAGATTGAACATTTTTTATGTTTGAATTTTGTAAATATAATAGTCCTGTACTGTATGTATGTCCACCAGCTAAGTCTTAGCTAGTTAACATTAGCTTTATGTTTAGTGCCAGTCTTCCCTGGCTCTGAAGACTAACTGAGACTTTATAAATTGTATGTTCCAAAACACTGACTTGGATTACAACTGATACATGAATGCCACTTTAGAAGTAAAACAAATCATTACTGGTGTAGCCGGGACATGTAATGCCCATAAGTAACTCCATATATTTAAAAGGTTTAATATAGATTACCTAGCGGAGGTATGTTGTTTGTAAACTGATTTGGAGCTTTTAATTATTTTAACCACTTCTGATGATCTTTTAAGGATGAGAAGCATTTAATTAGAATTTTATTAGGCCTATGTTTGGTTATGGTGTTAGATAAACCTCATTTTTATATTTTTGTGTAGGTTGTCCTGCTACTGCTTCAGTTGTTTATGTCGTTATTGTTTGTAGAGATTTTGTTTTCTATAGGAGACCGTAGCATCAGCCCTTTATTCTGTTTAGTGGGCATATGCTGTCTGTGGAAGTGAGGCTGGGGTTTAGCTATTATTGCCTAAAGGGACTAGATGAAGGAGGACATTTTATTTTATTGTCGTCTTCACCCTTGTTTTGTGTGTGTTTACATTGGGGAGCACCCAGGTGTTCTTTTTTTTAAATTAATATTTAATATTTAGCAGTCTAGTTTAAATAGTTTTTTATAACAGATATCGGTGGATTGTTTCCCAGGGCCAGTGTAGGAGCCAAATGAGGATGTTTTTAATTTCATTAATTGCCACCTTGGTAAGTGGGTGTGTCACTTTGGGTGCGTATTGTCATTTATCTGCACCTTGCACGTGTTCGGGTGAGCTAGCTTGAAGGAAGATGACAGAGGGGTGAACTTGGCTGTAAAATATTTTGTTGACCGCACATGTTTATATCTTGCATATTTATAGCATGTATTTTATTCCATAAGCATGGAGGTCCAACTTAATGGCTGTTGTCGTGCTGTGATGGTGAGATATAAAAATTAATAAACAAAGAAATGCAGTTGAACATCGGTGTGCATCATTAGTTTTCCCCAAGTTTAGCTTGCTGCTGCACTATCTACCAGATTGTCACAATTGCCAGCATAGGCCTGTTATGTTTTCTTACTAGCTTAAAATAGTCTTTTAACTTGTGGTCTAAAGCATTGATATTAATTGTGAACCAAATAAAATGTGTGTATCGAGTTTTTCAAGCCTTTCTTACACAAACTTATCTGTGTAAGAAAGCAAAATATGAATAAAATGGGAAGATAGAAAAATAAGAAAAAAAGAAAATAAGATTGGCTTCCTTTGTACAATGTTTTTGTGTAGACTCTTTTTCAAAACTCGGTTTGTTTTGAAGGTTTTCCAAAAAGATGTGAGGAAGAACTGGGAAACTGCCTTAAAGACAGAATGCTTCACTGCAACTGAACAAGATGATATCCTGGAGAGAAGATGCAGAAAGACCAGACTAAACACGGCTGTGTAGCACTCATGATGGATGCCATGGCCATCAGAAAACATGTAATATAAGCCACTGACTACTCAATGTCTGGCTTTGTAGACCTGGATGATGGAAACAATGAGACTGATGTGGCCACCTTCTCTCTCTGAATGATATTAATACTGTATAAATTATAGAAACCATACTGAAACTATATAATTGAGAGAGAGTGGCGACTTCAGTATCATAGTTTGTATTATATATATATATATATATATATATATATATATATATATATATATATATATATATATATATATATATATATATAAAGAAGAAATGTGTATTCTCAAACTTGTGCTTTCTCGTGTTCATACTGAAGAAACCCCAACTGTAAATGTGCAATTTGTACTTGTGATTTATTTCAGATCTAACCTTTGAAGCTGCATTCTCACAGGAACATATACACTTGGTTCATTTAATAGTTTACAAATTTGAAGTTATGCACAACTATTGACCAATATGCACATGTTTTAACCTGTATATACGCTTTTATATTGACAGTGTCCTTACCCCATAGTAGCAGCATCATGCTGTGGGGATAACATTCTTTTGCAGGAACAGGGAAGCTGATCAGACTTAATTTGAAGATGGATGGAGCTAAATACAAGCCAATCCTGGAGCAAAACATAAATACTTGACACTGGGCCAGAGGTTCACCTTCCAGCAGGGGTTTGGATCAAAGCAAGTCCATGTGATAGAATGGCCCAGTCAAATTTTGGACCTAAATCCTATTGAGAATCTGTGGAAAGTCTTTAAAGTTGCTGCTCACATGCGTTCTCCAGCCAATCTGGTTGAGTTTGACCCATATAAAGGCAAAAACGTTCAGTCCATAAATACGCAGCACTGGTAGAGACATATCCCAAAACACCTGCAGCTGTAAATCAAGCAAAAGGTGGTTCTAAAAAGTACTGACTTATGATATGTTATATAGAACTCAAATGGAATATACTGAAGTATGTGGTTGTAATATGGCAAAATGTCAGGGGATATGAATACTTTTGCCTAGAACTAGAAGAAACCAATGATTTTAAACTCACAAATAAATATACCAAGAGACTCAGAATCAGTAAATCTCAGAATAAAAGTCAGAAGCCCTTAGCTTGCTGGTTCATATCCCTACTCCGTCCGTCTCAGTCATTATGTCCCTGGGCAAGACACTTCACCCGCATTGCCAGCTGGTGGTGGTCGGAGGGTCCTGTGGCACCTCTGTTCAGCAGCCTTTCCTCTGTCAGTGTGCCCCAGGGCAGCCGTGGCTACAGCGTGTGAGTGAATGGGTGAATGACTTAATGTAGTGTGAAGAGCTTTGTGGTCCTCTGACTGAAAAAAACGCTATACAAAGGCAGGCCATTTACCAAAATAAGCATAAAAAAGCAGGCAAAAGCCCAAATTGAATTGAGTTGCATTTCCCTCTTCCTCTTTTTATAATGCCCCGGGTATATGTCCACCCTGCTTTAGCGTCTGGAGGCAATGAGACGATTACCATGTGGGAGAGCAAACTTCACCCTGTGTAATTATGCTGGCAGCATCTGAGCTCTCCAAAGGCTTCGCTGCACTTCATTACATCTTCAAACCCTAAAGTGCTGCTGTTAGGAACAGCCATTAGGCTGAAAGTAACAAAAGGACAGACAAATGAGCAAGTGCAGACAGGACAATGTCAAACAATAGTTTCTTGTTGTTAAAAAAAAAACAGAACACTTAACCAATTTTCTGTCAGAGTATGGTGCAATTACATATTTTTCTATACAATATCTCCAATAACTGGAAGTTATTTCATTTTACCTCAAAAGAAAAGGCTTAAAATTCCAGGCTTTAAGCTTTCCTATGCATCCTTCCCTAATCCTACAACTGCTCATACTTAATGACATAATGAAAGACTTTCTCCTCCCATCACTTCCACAGTTCACCTTCTTTCCTCCCCCCACATCTTTCCTCTGATGTGACCTACATTCAGCTGGGGTGATGTGCATGTGGATATAAGTGCACACACCGCACCACTGAGTACATTTGTGTGCATTTGCTCTAAAGTATTTTAATACCAAATCAAATCCAAGCAAGGAAGAAAATTTCCTACCGCATCCAATGTTGCAGTGACAGTAAATCTGTGCAGTTGCTCTACTACTGCTCAACCAGCCAGATTGTCTATCCAAATGTGAGTTACTACCAGCAGCAGATCAGCCATCTCCTCGCCACCGACACCTAGAATGAGGAGGTGAGAACACACTGCAGGCAATGTAGCTCATTCCAGCCATCCAAGTGGCTGCCAATCACACACATTTGGACTTGCAACCTCATAGCTGCAAGCATGCAAAAACACAGCGGGGGCCAAATAAAAGATAGAACGACATTAATAAATATAACGAAACCACACACACATTTCAGGTTTTTCTGGAAGTAAAATGGAGCTGAAACCAAAAAAATAAGCAGTCAGATATGCAAAGTGCTACATGATAAAAACTTGCAGGGACTTGAAAGTGACCTCAACAGAGGCTTCTATTTTCCATTTTCACTTCTGTGAATGGCAGTGATGTCAACGCAAAGTAGTTGGTGATTTCCACATACAACCATAGAGACAAAGCAATAAGTAATTCTTATTCTGCTAGTTATAAACAGCAGCATTCCTGCAGCTCAGCAGACATCCACTGCTTTCAGCTTCTTAAAAAATGTTTTTATACAGCAAACTAAAAAGATGAAATCTAAGATGAAATATGCCCACATGGCTGTATGTCGTAGTGATCTGTCGGACTGTCCATGAAATGAAAACAAAACCACAAACTAGTGCACAGCAAACAATTGGAGCTCCTTTATTTATGCATTTCATTTATATTGTGATGAAGATTATTAAATGAACCTCAAAATGTTAGAAGCAACATGATTAAAATGCAGAAAATGTAAAACTTTGAAGAAAAGTGTCATTTAGAAACTTTTTCACTTAAGAGAAATTCCATCCATCCATCCATCCATTTTCTTCCGGTTATCCGGGGTCGGGTCGCGGGGGCAGCAGCCTAAGCAAAGAGACCCAGACTTCCCTCTCCCCAGCCACTTGTTCCAGCTCCTCGGGAGGAACCCCAAGGCACTCCCAGGCCAGCCGAGAAACATAGTCCCTCCAGCGTGTCCTGGGCCTTCCCCTGGGCCTCCTCCCGGTGGGACGTGCCTGAAACACCTCACCAGGGAGGCGTCCAGGAGGCATCCTGACCAGATGCCCGAGCCACCTCAACTGACTCCTCTCGATGTGGAGAAGCAGCGGCTCTACTCTGAGCCCCCTCCGGATGACTGAGCTTCTCACCCTATCTCTAAGGGAGAGCCCAGACACTCTGCGGAGGAAACTCATTTCAGCCGCTTGTATCCGTGATCTCGTTCTTTCGGTCACCACCCAGAGTTCGTGACCATAGATGAGGGTAGGAACGTAGATCGACCGGTAAATCGAGAGCTTCGCCTTTTGGCTCAGCTCTCTCTTCACCACGACAGACCGGTAGAGCGCCCGCATAACTGCAGATGCCCCACCAATCCGTCTATCGATCTCCCGCTCCATTTTTCCCTCATTCGTGAACAAGACCCCCAGATACTTAAACTCCTCCACTTGGGGAAGGACCCCATCCCTGACCCGGAGGAGGCACCCCACCCTTTTCCGGCTCAAGACCATGGCCTCGGATTTGGAGGTGCTGATTCTCATCCCAGCCGCTTCACACTCGGCTGCGAACAGCTCCAGCGAAAGCTGTAGATCACGCTCCGATGAGGCCAACAGGACCACATCATCTGCAAAAAGCAGAGACCCGATCCTGAGGCCACCAAAATGGATCCCCGCAACGCCTTGGCTGCGCCTAGAAATCCTGTCCATAAAAGTTAGGAACAGGATCGGTGACAAAGGGCAACCTTGGCGGAGTCCAACTCTCACCGGAAACAAGCCCGACTTACTGCCGGCAATGCGAACCAAACTCTGGCACCGGTCGTACAGGGACCTAACAGCCCGTATCAAGGGGCCCGGTACCCCATACTCCCGGAGCACCCCCCACAGGGCCCCCCGAGGGACACGGTCGAACGCCTTCTCCAAGTCCACAAAACACATGTAGACCGGTTGGGCGAACTCCCACGCACCCTCCAGGACCCTGCTGAGGGTGTAGAGCTGGTCCAGTGTTCCACGGCCAGGACGAAAACCGCATTGTTCCTCCTGGATCCGAGGTTCGACTATCCGTCGGACCCTCCTCTCCAGAACCCCTGAATAGACCTTACCAGGGAGGCTCAGAAGTGTGATCCCCCTGTAGTTGGAACACACCCTGTGGTCCCCCTTTTTAAACAGGGGGACCACCACCCCGGTCTGCCAATCCAAGGGAACTGCCCCCGATGTCCACGCAATATTGCAGAGCCGTGTTAACCAACACAGCCCCACAACATCCAGAGCCTTGAGGAACTCCGGTCGAATCTCATCCACCCCCGGAGCCTTGCCACCGAGGAGCTTTTTAACGACCTCGGTGACCTCGGCACCAGAGATTGGAGAGCCCGACCCCAAGTCCCCAAACCCTGCTTCCAGATTGGAAGGCGTGCCGGTGGGATTGAGGAGGTCTTCGAAGTATTCCATCCACCGACCCAAAACGTCCCGCGTCGAGGTCAGCAGCACACCATCCCCACTGTAAACAGTGTTGGTGGCAGACCGCTTTCCCCCCCTGAGACGCCGGATGGTGGACCAGAATCGCTTCGAAGCCGTACGGAAGTCGTTTTCCATGGTCTCTCCAAACTCCTCCCACGCCCGAGTTTTTGCCTCAGCAACCATCCGAGCCGCATCCCGCTTGGCCTGTCGGTACCTATCAGCTGCTTCAGGGGTCCCACAAGCCAAAAAGACCCGGTAGGACTCCTTCCTCAGCCTGACAGCATCCCTTACCGCCGGTGTCCACCACCGGGTTCGGGGGTTGCCGCCGCGACAGGCACCGACCACCTTGCGGCCACAGCTTCGGTCAGCCGCCTCGGCAATGGAGGCGCAGAACATGGTCCACTCTGACTCGATGTCCCCCGCCTCCCCCGGGACGTGTTCAAAGTTCTGCCGGAGGTGTTAGTTAAAGCTCCTTCTGACAGGAGACTCTGCCAGACGTTCCCAGCAGACCCTCACAACACGTTTAGGCCTTCCAGGTCTGTCCGGCGTCCTCCCCCACCATCGGAGCCCACTCACCACCAGGTAGTGGTCAGTGGACAGCTCTGCCCCTCTCTTCACCCGAGTGTCCAAAACATGCGGCCGCAGATCAGATGAGACGACAACCAAGTCGATCATTGAGCTGCGGCCTAAGGTGTCCTGGTGCCAAGTCCACATATGGACACCTTTATGCTTGAACATGGTGTTTGTTATGGACAATCCATGACGAGCACAGAAGTCCAATAACAAGACACCACTCGGGTTTAGATCGGGGGGGCCATTCCGCCCAACCACACCCCTCCAGGTCTCACTGTCATTGCCCACGTGAGCGTTGAAGTCCCCCAGCAGAACAAGGGAGTCCCCAGGAGGAGCACTCTCCAGCACCCCTTCCAAAGACTCCAAGAAGGGTGGGTAATCTAATCTGCTGTTTGGCGCGTAAGCACAAACAACAGTCAGGACCCGTCCCCCCACCCGAAGGCGGAGGGAGGCTACCCTCTCGTTCACCGGGGTAAACCCCAACGTACAGGCGCCGAGATGGGGGGCAACAAGTATGCCCACCCCAGCTCGGCGCCTCTCAGCGGGGGCAACCCCAGAGTGGAAGAGAGTCCAACCTCTCTCGAGGAGACGGGTTCCAGAGCCAGAGCCGTGCGCCGAGGTGAGTCCGACGATGTCCAGTCGGAACCTCTCAACCTCGCACACCAGCTCCGGCTCCTTCCCCACCAGAGAGGTGACGTTCCACGTCCCGAGAGCCAGCTTCTGCAGCCGAGGATCGGACCGCCAAGGTCCCCGCCTTTGGCCGCCGCCCATCCTGCACAGCACCCGACCCCTATGGCCCCTCCCACAGGTGGTGAGCTCATGGGAAGGGGGGCCCATGTTACCTCTTCGGGCTAAGCCCGACCGGGCCCCATGGGTAAAGGCCCGGCCACCAGGCGCTCGCCAACGTGCCCCACCTCCAGGCCTGGCTCCAGAGGGGGGCCCCGGTGACCCGCGTCCGGGCAAGGGAACACTGAGTCCATCTGTCGTTTTCTTCATAGGGGTCTTTTGGGCTGCACTTTGTCTGATCCCTCACCTAGAACCAAATTGCCATGGGTGACCCTACCAGGAGCAAAAGCCCCCGACAACATAGCTCCTAGGATCATTGGGACACTCAAACCCCTCCACCACGATAAGGTGGCAGCTGTTGTATTCTACTTTTTTGAGGCTATTTTTATTATGCAGTACATATGTTTTAATTATATATTTTTTAAGCTTTAGAAGTAATAGGCCTGTTTATATTATTCAGGGTAGTAAAACATGACTCTGTTACCAGTATTTTATAGGGTTGAAGGTTTTAAGTAAACAAACTCTTAAGTAAAGATATGAATTGAAAGCAGGGAGGATCAGCTATAACTCTAAGTCATGTTATAACCCAGTTCATAGTAAGGTCAAGAGACCTGGAGAAAATAAATGGCCTGTCAAGATGTAGAAGGGGGAGAGAGGAGTCATGTGATATGTTCTTTGTTCTTTTTCAAATAAAAATGGTACAACCTTGTAGAACAGGGAGTCAGTCAGATCTTGTCTGGCTCCCATCTGCAGGTGCGTCTTTTTCAAACCAGATATATGATTGTGTGTGTTTTTTTGTTACTCTTTGTCTCTCAGCTCTGGGTCTTATTTTGAAACAGATTCCGCTGGGGTTTTGGAGTTCGGCGCCCCCACCTCTCTGAGCAGGAAGTGAGTTGCAGAGCACATTATGAGAAAAAAGCCGACAATATGGTGGAGGATGCGGGCATTTGATTTGGTTTTGAGTTTTCTCAGGGCTGGGAGAGATTGAGTGTGAGTAATGAGTGTGGCATAACTGATTGATACAGGTGTTTGTGGCAATTGTAGTGATTTTGTGTTTTTTCTTTGAGTTCAACAGAGAATCGGAGAGCGACTGGATTCATCCTTGCTAATCAACACCCGGGTGGTTTTGTATCAATCTGAAAAAGCGCTAACACCAAATTAATAGGTATTGATCGATTTAAACGTTCTCCATTTAATGTTGACGTGTTGTTTTTTCGGTTGAGGGTCGACCAAAGTACGGACCAGGGGGCTTGAGAGTTGGCCGCTCACTTCCGATAGGACGGTGTCGGAAAATCTCCCGGGCTGACAAGCGGAAGAGACAGCAGTAGAGCCTATGTGTTCTCTGCTGCCTAGACGGATTACCTTGGAGAGGCCGGCGTATCTTCCAAACGCACGATTGAGCCACGTGAATTGGATTGTGTTTAAAGGTCCGGCTTTAGGTGGCTCCGGTAGAGGTTAGTGTTTGATGAGATTGTAAAAATCTTTGTTCTTTCTTTCTCTCGGATGTTTGTGTGTGTGATTGGGGAAGTCGCGGTGACGGAAGGAAGCTACCATTTAGCTTCTTGAACTCCGGCCGCATATAAACTTCTCATTTAGGGGAACTAACCGACTGAATCTAAAACCATAATTCCTCTGCGAATCTTAAACGCCTAGACAATGCCCGCGCTTCTTGTACAGACAATAAGCGTAGAAGCTTGACATTGTAGAGGAATAAGGGAATATCATTTTCAGTCAGCTAAAGTACCACCATAAATTAGCTTACGGCTAACGCACAGTTTGGATGAGTTTCGCCTGGAAATAAAGGCGTTCAACCTTGTGCAACTACGTAAACACGTCTAAAGCATTGTCTAACACATATATATAGGACTGTTATTATGGATAACTGGTAGTAAACTCTATAGAATATATATAAAATAACTTTTTATGATAACGGAGCGGTCACGTTTGGCTTCCGGTTGAGCTAGGTTGCTCATGATGACAGCTAATCTTTGATATCTTAGCTTCCGAACTGTATTTATTTGGCTCGGTTAAACAGTCATTCGAGTATTGATGGCGAAGTGTGGTTTTGTTGGAGGCATTTTGTTCTTGTCTTTGGTTGGTTTACTTATGAGTACGGTTTGTTAGGTTTAGCATCGTAGTGCAGAATTAGCCATCTGTGCACCGGCGTATTCATTTCGCGGTGTGACACGGAAGTTTTATTGGGCCGGACTTTGATCTGTCAGTCCGACGGAGTTTTTTTTTTTTTTTTTTTTTTGAGCAAACTGTTGACGATTTTGTGTTGCAAAGCGAGGTTTTAAACGTATTTCTTTCGGTATATGTTTTAATGATAAATACAAATTGCCTTATATTGGGAGAATTCTATTTTTTCGTGTGTTTCACCAAAGGGTGCGTCCCGAGTTTTGGCGTAGGCCGGACTCTATTAGGAATTCTTTGATTTTTAGATGAAACGGCAATAATCTCCGTATATAAATAAATTAATGATAAGATAAACAGTGCGTTATAAACCTTTTTAGCTTTCCTTCGTTTCGGCTTTGCCTAAAACATTATTAAGGTTAATGTTGCATGAATAAATAATATATAAACTCCTTCACTATAAAAAGAAATAAATTAAATAAATAAAAACTGTGCCTGCCTTTACTGTTAATTGCATTAATATTGGGATAAATTTGGGCCTACGAATTGATAGTTTATCAATTAAAATAAATAATTTATAGAGTTAATACAAATAACCTATTTTTTAAATTTTAATCCATTTTGGATTTTTGTTACGAATATTCAATGGCAGCCGAATATAAATTACTTCCTGCTCCACAGGGACGAAACTGGCGTACTTTAGATGCCCAATTGTTAATATACATTTCTAAATTATATTCTGTTTTAGTTGATAAGCCCGGTAAAAAAATAAAAAAAATAAAAACCAGTTCCAGGTTCTTATGACGGCCAGGTGGGCTCGTCATGGTGCCCGAGGGGAGTATAAGAGAAGTCTCTCACAGAATGTGTTCTGGGGAGGAAAAGTGACACCTACTAAATTTAGTTAGCAACAAATTAGAAGACACCGATAAATTGTTTTTGGCGTATAATGCTAAATTGATGGATGAGATGGAGCAGCACGAACACAGGTTAACTGGGGTTCATCTACAGATGGATGGGATGCTGCAGAATCAGGAAAGATTAGCATCTGTGGTAAGGGGTCAAGCTGCAAACCTTTCAAAAAGTCCCAGCCCCAGTCAACGTGATGAATGTTAGCGTTCTACAGGTCAAAAATATGCAGACGTTGGGAGACAAGGGGAGTGAAGGACCATTTAAGAATACCAGATCTCAGGTGTCACTGGGGGCAAGTGGAGGCCCTGATTTAATGCTTCCTTTAGTGGGTGCATCAGATGGTTCAGTGATTTACAAACCATGGAAGATGGCTGACATATCTGCCATCATTCTGCAACTCCCTGCTTTGACTGGTGGAGGAAACTGTTGGATAAATAAATTAAATCAGTTGACTTCAGGGCAAACCCTAGCGGTGGGAGATTGGAAAGCCATTATGGGTAGGATGTTGACATTGACAGATTATAATGAGATGATGCTCCAGTGTCAGCTAGCAGGTGTACTTGATGATGTCCCATTCACACATCATGCATATGAGCTCGCCGAGTGGGTCAGAAGAAAATATCCTACTCCGCCTGCGTCTAAAATTTTGAAATTTCCCTGGTCAACTGATGTTACTCCTGCAGAACATATAGCAAAATGTAAAGATAAATGGGTTGCAGTTACTGGAGAACACCCTCGAGATCCGGGAAATAATCGGATTTGGTTTAGAGAAGCAGTTTTAGCAGGCATGCCAGAGTCTGTTGCTACATTAATGAAACGGAATCCTGATTCACACATTTATGATCAGCCTACATGGGAAAGACACGCAACATATTATTTACAAGACGTGCAAGATTCTGCGCTAAAGGACGCTGAGGAGAATAAGAAAATGGAGACTGCTTTGTTAAAACTACAGTTAAAAGAGGCTCAGAATAAATTGACTGACTTGTATCAGTCTAAGAAAGTGAAACAGATGGTGGCTGAAGCAGCACCTACTGTTGGATCAGGGACAGTGCTGCGTTCTTTTCCTGTGATGTATGCTGGAGCTGCACCGAATCCGCCATTTACTGCTCCTTATAGGACATGGCAGCCTCGTGGCAGGTCACGTGGCGGGGCCAGGTTTGGGGATTTTAGAGGCATGGGGAGAGGGCAGCCGGGTGCTAACGGTTGTCACAGGTGTGGCTCCAATGAACACTGGGTGAGGGAGTGCCCACACCCACAAGGGGGCGCTATACCTCCCGGTCAGCCACCTCTACATATGGCTCCAATGACTCTCCCTATAACTCAACCATTGCCTGTTTCAGTGGGTGATCAAAGACTATCACATCCTTTTGTCATTGCTCAAACCACGCCTGTCAATTTGTTAGGCAGAGATCTGCTTATCAAACTTGGTGCTACTATTCTATGTACCCCTGATGGACTTATGGTGACTTTTCCGAATGGACGTACGCATTGCTGTGACACCATGAGTGGTCAATTTTTGCTGAAGGATGACACTTCACAAGTGGCTGATATTTTCTGGGCCAGATTGACTACGATGTCTGCACATGAATCTTCTGCGGCTGAATTTCTGAGATGCTGGAAGCCTTGGCTGCTTGAACTCCAGCCTTTTGTTCCACCGCCTGATCCTTTCCATGTGACCTTCCTTTATGAGAGGGGCGATCCTACCTTATACCAGGAACAATTTGAAACAGAACTTGAAGGCCAAAGTTGGTCTGTGGCTTCGGGTCCATGCTTTGTGGGGAGGAAGGGTATTGCACTGTTTGCTCATCTGAATTCAGAGCAGCATAAATGGTATATGATGGAAGCTGAAGCGCTTCCACACATATCGCTTTTGTTGCATCCGAAACATCAAGCTAAAGATTTGGAGGGAATGGTTAAAAGGGGAGTTGAATTAAAGGATTGGGTTCACACCCACCTTCAGTTTCTTTTTCTCCTTCTACTCAGATGTACAAAATAGACACGCAGCTCTCTGATACTACCATTCTGGAACATTTGCAGCTTTCTAGAAATCATGGCAGAGAAAAAACAGATCATCCTGATGCAGTGGAGGCCTTAAAGGTCGTGCCTGACTCTTTGCTATCCTCAATGCTGTCATTTCTGGGACTGACAAATTTTTCCAGACATCATGTGCCTAATTACACAAACCTTACCACACCACTCAGGGCTCTTGTAAATGCTCATGGTGTGAAAAATCTGCATGCTAAATTAGAATGGGACATACCAGCTGAGGAGGCATTTATCAAGTTGAAACAGGCTCTAGCACAAGCAGCTGATTTAGCCACTCCTGACTATACATGTCAATTTTTTCTTAACACATCAGAAACAGATGGGGTGGTTAATGGGATTTTGTTTCAGAAAAAAGGTGGTCAGAGATACATTCTTATGTATCTTAGCATAAAGCTGCAAGCTATTGAAATGAGACAGCCACCTTGCACGAGACATGCAGCAGGAATTGCACACCTAGTGGAGAAAACTTCACACATTGTTAGGGGTTATCCACTTAATATTTTGACATTTCATGGAGTTATGGCATTGGTTAATTCTGAGACGTTTACTCTTTCTACTTTGCGTCAGCAGCGGATTAGCAGAGTTTTGGAAGCACCAAACATTATTTTTACGCATGAAGGAATAAACATGGCTGAACAAATCACCGCCTCTGGGGAACAGCATGACTGTGTCAGGCTGAATTCTGTTGCTCAAAAAATACGTCCTGACTTACGGTCTGATCCTTTACCTACAGGTTTTGTGCTCTATACAGATGGGTGTTGTTTTACAGATGGACAGGGCCAGTTAAAATCAGGTTTTGCAGTTGTTGAGCAGAATGGAGATTCACTACATACTGTCGTGTCAGGGAAGCTGGACGGCAAGCAGAGCGCACAGCGTGCTGAGATAAGGGCTCTTATTGAAGCATGCAAATGGGGAAGAGATAAAGATGTCACGATTTACACTGATTCGAACTACGGTTTTCTGTTATACATTATGAATTACCACAGTGGAGGAGAGCAGGTTTTGTTACTGCTACTGGGGTCACAGCAAGGCTGACACTGTTGACGCGTGGGGAAATAGGGCGTCATCGAGCGGTCTAATTCAACTTTAAATTTACAGCTGGCAGAGAACCACAGGTTCCATCGCACCCGGACCCTCGCAGTGATCATCAGCATCTGAAGGGCCTGGTCTCCTTTTTCCTTCCGACCCCTCTCCTGTCCCTCACGCTGCAGCAGCTCTCTGCTGACCTGGGAAAATCTCTTTGCAGCGGGTGGTGTCGGTTCTGACTAGGCGGTGTCGACTGCCGAAGCCAGGAGGCGGGGCCTGACCCACCCAGAAGATTGGTTGAAGTTGCTGTAATCATCCAGTGTAATCTATATGTGCAACAAAATTGGGCGAGATAAGCAATTTGGACTTGCTTTTCTCGAAGAGGGATTGTACCGAAGAGAAAAGATCGCAAGAAATCAAACACATTTCACAGCAGGTTTTGACCACCTCACAATCGGTGGGGGAAGCTATTGGAGGCGGGGCCTGTCTGTGCATTTGTGTTTATTGGGGGAAATGCTCAGTTAATGAAGTAACTGTCATTTCAGTGAGGGCGATCTGCAGAAAAGACAGTTACTTTGGGAAAATAAAGAGTCCACTGTACTGAATCTTTTCATCACTCTGGTAGCCACCTGCTGCCAGAGAAATAAACAAGAGCAAAGACTAGAGAACAAAATAATAAAGACTGAACACTTACTAATCATTTTTCTTGTATTTTACAGGTTGTCTAACCGATTTTTATTTACAGGTGCAGATTGCTAGACACTGCCTAAGAGGGTGTCAAATAATTTTTAAGTAGTCGATTTGTAAGATTTTCTTCCTTATATTCAGTATTTACGGTTTTATAAAACTTTTTTAGTAATAAGATAAAACATTTTAAGGAGTGTTTAAAGTATAATCAGGTTGACTGACTACTAATTTTTGTTTTACTTTTTTCATTATGATGTGGTTTTTGTAGGATGTTTTTGGGGTTGGTGACAATTGCTAGAGTTTGCTTTTACTAAAAGAATATTGAGAATTAGGTTAAAACATAAAAAACAATAATAATAAATAAAATAAATATTGCTTAAAGGTAAGGATAAAAAAAACAGACACTCTTCTCATTTTGAATGATCAGGTTGGAAAGAGGGACAATTTGTTAAATAATATGTTTGGTAAAGGGAAGACTCTGGCAATGTCTATAATGGTTTCTTTAGCAGTATTTGTGTCAACTATGGTGTTATGTGGATGTTGTTGTATTCCTTGTATACGTTCTTTGCTCACAAAGTGTATTGAAAAAGCTGTTGGTGATAATGTGCAAGGTCAATATCTGTTGCTTCCTCACATGGAGCCTGATGGGGAAGTACAGAGGAGTGGTCAATCTATTTGAAAAATAGATTGAAAGAGGGATTTGTTGTATTCTACTTTTTTGAGGCTATTTTTATTATGCAGTACATATGTTTTAATTATATCTTTTTTAAGCTTTAGAAGTAATAGGCCTGTTTATATTATTCAGGGTAGTAAAACATGACTCTGTTACCAGTATTTTATAGGGTTGAAGGTTTTAAGTAAACAAACTCTTAAGTAAAGATATGAATTGAAAGCAGGGAGGATCAGCTATAACTCTAAGTCATGTTATAACCCAGTTCATAGTAAGGTCAAGAGACCTGGAGAAAATAAATGGCCTGTCAAGATGTAGAAGGAGGAGAGAGGAGTCATGTGATATGTTCTTTGTTCTTTTTCAAATAAAAATGGTACAACCTTGTAGAACAGGGAGTCAGTCAGATCTTGTCTGGCTCCCATCTGCAGGTGCGTCTTTTTCAAACCAGATATATGATTGTGTGTGTTTTTTTGTTACTCTTTGTCTCTCAGCTCTGGGTCTTATTTTGAAACAGATTCCGCTGGGGTTTTGGAGTTCGGCGCCCCCACCTCTCTGAGCAGGAAGTGAGTTGCAGAGCACATTATGAGAAAAAAGCTGACACAGCCCAGGGAGGAGTTAAGAGAAATTGTGAATCAGAAATAGATACAACAACAATGGCGGATCCAGGTATGCTGTTACTGCTGATGCAGCTTCTGAAGTTATTTGGTCTCTGTAAGCAAAACTTAGAGATCATCAGGCTTCTATGCGATTGCCAACGGCAACGCATACAGTACGTGCGTCAAATAATCAATACGCCTTTATTTAAGCGGAGGAGAACTACAAGAAGACCGCCATTGTTAGTTATCATGAAATGTTTCTTTTCCGGGTTGTGAGGGGGAAACCTTGGAACACTGCCATCTAAAGGCCAGGCATATGTACTACATCGTTTTCCATCGCGCGCCCTGTCGTGTAAACGCAGTGCGTTTTCACCCGCGTATTCAAACAAAAACAGCAACGTTGTCGTGTGAACAGCCCCTTAGTGACTCAACTGACTCAAAAAACCCGATTAATTTTGGTGAGTGACTCATTCAAACTTGATTCAGTAAAAAGACTCGAATTTACCATCACTACTAGGTAGAACAATGATGTCAAAAACACATTAAAATAAATAAAGCAGAGGTGTTTGAAAAATGAATTAATTTAATTCTTGGTTAAAATTAGTTAATTGAAGAATAACACAATGACCGGGGAGGCACTTAAAATATATTTTTTACATTTTGTGATATTTATCGATAATTATCGATATCGATCAATATGACTATTCCCTTTACTGATATGCTCTTTTTCTATATCGTCCAGCCCAAGCTGATGGTTGTAAAAAGCGTGAGGTTTCTTTACAACTTGCAAAACACCTCAAATGGGTCTTTAAGACCTCATCACCAGGATACCCATGCCTATGAAGAGTGGATATAAAAAAACGACAACAAAGAGCACAAAGAAATTAGTCACCAAGGACTATTATGAAACATAGAGATTTCAAGCATGTATGTAAGTGAGTGATTTGAAAAGTCGGACTCAAAATATAACACTATGATTTTTAAAAAAAAACAAAATTTTGATGTAAGATAAAATAAAATAAAAGAAACTAAAGAAATTTGTTTTCACAAATGTATGCTATGCTAGCTTGTGGATTAGAACGTTCGATTTCAACCTGATTTTTTTTTCAGGTTCAAGGTAGAGTATAACTACAACAGTCGTTGAGTAAATACACCTACCCACTCATACTGTGCACCATTGATCTAGTTCTATGATAACAAAAATCTTTAACAGGATATCTTTGAAGCTATGTAGATTAAGATAAGCATTGAACCAAACTGCTAATTTTTTAATGTATCTGGGAATGGATGCAGACTAAAAATACTTGGGGGAGGGGGGAGGGATTGGTCAAGAACAATAATTTTAAGCAAATTTCTAGTTCTAAAATGTGTCCATTGCATAAACATATTTGTTTCCCATAACAATATGGTAGATAATTTGGTTTCCCATCAGAAGGCTCTAGAATCCAGACAGACAGACAGACAGACAATAGGTGTATATGTATATATAAAAAGCGCAACATTTCTGAGAAAAGCTTAAAGGAAATCTAGAAGCAAATTGTTCCTAATCCCTGTTCTCCCATGGAGGTAAAGGGATCAAACTTATGAGAGACGGCCTCACGCTGCTGTAAAAACAGGCCCTGCAAGGTCAGAGCAGAAAGGATCAACTCCATTAAAGACTGACTCCGCTGAGGCAGATTAGGTCTGTCCTGTCCTCTCTATCCTCCTTCAGCTTCAGGAGTGATTACATCAGTGAGGCAAAAAACGTCTATTTTTGCAACGTCGTGTATAGAAGCTCATTAATCTTGATCTGAAGGAGCAACTACATCCAATACAGGCCAAAGTGCTGGTGGGAGGAAATTTGTTACATGCACACGCGCACACACATTCACTCACGTCATAGTCCATCTGTGACAGAAAAGCCAACCCTATGTTTTTTGCTTGTTTTTTTACTGAGACAAAACAAGATTCCAAGCAGTACCTACGTGTCAGGGGTGTGTGTGGAGTATGGACCCAAATGCAGACGCTGAAGGAAGGTGCAGGATGTTTATTAAAGGAGGCGGTGAAGGTGATGGTGGTGATGATGAAGAAGACGGCGACAGGAACGGAGAGACTGGACATCGGGCAGGAACGAGACAGCAGGGAAGGTACATGAGACATCAATAGTCATAGTTAGTAGTTAATGATCCGGCCCTGAGTGGAGAGAAGTGACTGGTTTTAAAGGCCGGAGGTGAGTAGGATCAGGTGTGGTTGATTGGACAGGTGCAGACAATGAGGAGTGAAATAAAGGCCGCGTGAGGTGAGCGCAATAAGCGCTTAGTTGTTTTGAGAGAAATGACGAAACAACCACAGTGAGATAACACCTGAACAACGCCGGCCCGCTGCACAGCTGTGCAGGCTGGTTTTATCTGAGCAGGATATAACATGTTCATGCACATTGCCACTACATGCGCTTGTGTTTCTTCTTTAAGAGCAAACAAAGCAAATCAGTTGCAAGAAAGTCATCGTCTGGATATGCACCGGCTGTTCAGTACCTGCCAAGCTAAACAGAAACTGACATGCTACGTGGAATTTCAAGCCCAGCATTAACAAGTAGAGACATCTTACAAAAACATGGTTCTGGGAAGAGTTGAGTCATTGTGTGACCTAAGCATAACTTTGGATAAATCATACAGAGGCAGTGGTGCTTAATGACAAGCTTTCATTGCTAAATAGGACTGTCTCTAACACATGCTGTCAAACCCAAGGTCCTATGAAGGAAACTCAGCACCGCACCTCACATTACGGCTGCCAAATACAGCTGGGAGCACGGACTCACACAGCTAGGCATGGGCCGGTGTGAGATTGTCACACTATGAAAATCTTGGGCAAAAATACTATGATTTCATAATAACTTCTAACTGCTTTTTTTAAAAGCAAAAAATATGTATTCCTAATACTGCAAAAAATACCATAGAAATGCTGTTCTCTATATGATTTATGTATTTTCAGTTGCATACTACTTACAGTAACTGGGCAAGTTAAGTTTTGCTGTGAAGTCTTCAAAAACACTACGGAAGTGCTATGGTAGTTCTGTCTATTTACTATTCACCAGGACTGGGCGGATAAAACAGAACTTGCCTCCTTTTGTTTCAGTGTGGTCGTTTCTGTTGTGAGGCCCAATTTGTTTGGCATAAATCAGGTTTTGCTCTAGACTCAATGCAGCTGGTTAAAACTGGCACTCTGTGCTTACATGGAGATTTTTTTTAAGATAATTAAAAATCTTAATTTTTTTATTTCTCAAGTTTGAAGCTGGTTTTGAAGTAAAAAGATGGACACGTACTTTAAGATGGTATCTGTTCTTTTATCTCTGGAGGTTTAAAAACCAGAACAAATGCTGTTTTGTGTCCTTTTGGATTGAACTTGCTTTCTCTAACATATCAAAAAAACAAAAACAAATAAAATCAGACAGATGAAACTAGCCATTAGAAGAGCAAAAACTGGGAAGATTTCCAAAGTCATGGAGGGATACTGCATTTTCAGGTTATTGTGTATACTACTGCCTCATAGGGATGCTGACAGGACTAGTTCACATCAGCATTTCACATGCAGACTGCTGCATTTGTTAAAAATTCATGTCCAAGTGTCCAGAGAACAAGCCTAATAATCTGCAGCACCAAAGGCATTTTCAGATAGCTTAACCTCTTTATAATCTGTCTGACTCTGGACACTTACTTTTACGCACAGACTGAGATCAACAGCCACTCAATGACTTACAGAAGAATATAAAAGCCATGACACAAAAAGCTGCTGAAAGATCCCCTTGCCCCATTTTGAGGAACGATTGAACTGCAAGCTTCAACAATCTCTTCTTTCAGGGATTTTACCATGTTGTGTGGACAGCTAATTACAATGGATATGCAATGGGTATGTGTTTCTCATGTCCTCTAAATGCTTGCACACTCTGCCAGAAGTGAGGGGGCACAGCTGGTCCTAATGACTAGAACGCTCCGGCTTTTGAAGACTGACCTCATATAACTGCTGGCCTCGTCGGTTAAAGCGCCTCTGAAATTACACCTCCAGTTTCCCTCGGTGGCCAAAGTCCCACACAGTCAGTATGCCTACAGCCGGGGACAAAAGAAATGAAACAACACCTCTAACTACAGGCAGCAGTAAAATTATGTGAGCTTTGTAGGATTCAGTAAAAAGAATGTGAGGTGTATTCCCAGTAGAGACATGCTGAATCATGAGATTCTGAACACTTGGACTTCAAACAATTTACTGCCATTAATGACTTTGCTGAGGCACTACAAAAATATTAGTTGTAGCAAGCTTAGCTACCTGTTTTGACACATTACCACTGGTGTTGAGAAGGTTGGGTACAGCGGATTTTTTCAAACAGAAAATCATCTTACAAGGTGATATGTAAATGCATTCAGGCCCATTTAGGGCCCAGAAAAAGAAGTTATGTGATGGATGGATGGATGGATGGATTTCTATAGCAAATTATCAATTTACACAATACACTTCTAAAACCACTAGCTAATCAATGGTCGGTTATCGATGTCCTGGAATATCAAGGTTTTGAACAACAACAACAAAAATACCAGCGCCATGCTTCCCCCTCCCTCACCTGTTGCTGCAATTTTGTCCCATCTAAACTTTGTTTTTTCTTCAGTAAAAACATCTGTATTTTGGAATGTCATATTGCAGAAACTAGGGGAGTGCCACCAATTACCCTAAAGCCACATTGCTACAGAAGTACAGGTAATATGTATATTCTAATTTTTCCTGGTAACCAAGATAAATATAATGCAACAATGTGTTTGAAATAGTACCTTGTAAAATTTTTGGGAGGATTCTAAAATTGTCATTTCGTCCCAAACTGCTTTTCTAATCCCACACAGGCAATCCTTATTTTAATACTAATGAACAAGTAATATAATTTATGTTTTTTAACTAACATTTGGTAGATGCCATTCTTAAAAGATTTATTGCCCCCAATTTGGGAATGTACTTCAAGGAGTCTGTAAGAAAAAGAAAAAAAAGATCTCACAAAATGTTGTACAACAGAAGCCACCTTAGTGTGATATAACAGTAGTTGAAAGTTATGTTTTTTACTTCATTCGGATTAAAACAAACCAAATTCTTTCAGGTATTTTTTGTGATGCATTTTTCCCCCAAAGGTATTACTGAAATGTAGAAGATGATTCCCAGACTAACACAAAGCAAAGACCAAAAATGTATTCAGGAGGATCTTGCAGAGTGTGAAACTTCATAAACGTATGGCGTTATTCCTGCTGAACAGACAAAAAGCTCAAAAATAAGCCTTTTTCCAGACATGCGCTGCTTTAGATTAATCTGACGGCTACCGAATGTGTGGGCATGATGTCACAATTAGCACCCCAGTGCTTTTCATTATAAAACTGCAAGAGCAATATCCCTTGTTGTATTTACGTAGCCTATTCACAATAACAGGATGAATGGCATGGTGCCACAATAAAAGATAGCTTAGCACAGTAGTCATAATATGGAACAGGATGTCATTATTATTCAAGTCTGATGGAAAAAAAAGAGGGTAAAAGAAGCTAAACAGAGAGGAGACGGTGGAGCAAACTTGATCAAGCATTTACAAATGGTGGCCTTGCTGCTGTAAAGGGCAACCAAACCTTCAGGAGTAAAAAACCTTTTCAGAATCCCTTTATTCCCAATAGGAATGAGCCTTTATGAGATTCTGACAGCATGATAACCTTGAGCAAAAATATCACCCTCTCTTGGTACTATAAAACAAAAGCAAAAGACTTAATGCAAAGAGTATGGTTAAACTGTTGTATGTATTGTTGCAGAATAAATAACATATGTTGCTAAAGGAATATATAAAATTACTAAATAATTAAGATATTTCAGTGCAGAGACATTCAAAAGTGAAAGACCACAGGTCAGAATCAGCTATATTCATCCTTAAAAGTCAAGGTTGAAATCTTTAGTACAGACAATAAACTTTAAAAGAAACACACTGATCAGACATTTGCGCTAGCTTGATTCCCATTTATCACTTGTGGTCTGTCCCCCCTATTTATTAAATGCATCAAAACTAAGAGTTCACGACAGTTTCAACCTAAAAACACATCAATAAAACGATTGATTACATTTTTACAAAATCTATACTTATATAAAATCCGGAAACAAACATATTTTTTTCTTTTAAGATTTAGATGGTGCCGGAGGGACCTTCGAAATGTGCTTATAGCCTTTCAGTAAATGCTCTTATTGAAGTTAGTAGGCGTTTTCTGTTATCCTTATTAATATCCTATAAATGAATGGTGGAGATAATTAGTTAGGTTAGGTGCCTCAATAGTGAGCTTGCATTAGGCTGTTTATTTTACACACAGACATGCTTTTGAGGGATGATCAATAGGGACTTATATTACTATCACAATATTCTGTGGCACTTACTGTGATGATGATAAAGCTGACAAACTGATTCAAACAATTCTGTTTTTCTAGGTATAAATTCATTACTGCGAACAGTCAGAACCAACCAAAGTCAAATACTGATCCACAACAAACAAACCAGACTACAATAGTTGTATATGGTAGTGCAACTCTGCTGCAGGTCAGGAGTCAATTGCTTCTTTTTTGTCACATTTTAAAATGTAAACACAGCATTTATTGATGATCTCTTGAAACCAACAGTGGGAAAATCCACACCATCTCTGAAATCTAATTGAACTGAGTTTAATCCACAAGAACCATACAACACTGCCTTTTTGAAGTCTTCAACCATTGACCATGGCTATTTTTCTCCACACTTTTCAAGAAGTGCACTTCACAGTTGAAAAACTGTAGGTACAAACAAAGTTTCTAACTTGGCTTTGCTCTTGTAAGGGGGATTGTTTGGAGAGGGATGAACAGTTGAGTGGCATACTTTATTGTCACAGGCTGCATTGTTCCTCCAGGTCTGTGAGGTCAGTCACACACAACATCAAAATGATTAATGACTACCTATTCAAAAACCAGGAAGAACATTCTAACAGAAGAAACTGAACTTCACATAAATATGATTAGCAAAAAAAAAACATATCTCTCTCTTCCTCACACTCTCTTCTGCATGAATCAGTTCTTCTCATCTGATGCTAATGAGAGGAGTAGCCTTATTACTGGGTCCTTATCACTCACAGATCATGCATTTCATCAGTTACTGTTTTTAGAGCCCTGATTTTTGTGAATAAGCTTGAACAGAAAATCACAATCTGTTAAGACTCCCTTTAACCTAATGACAGATGTTTTAAGTATTTTTCATGAGTCATATGAGGTCAACATTCTTTACACCTTCCACAGATGTTGGGTTTTTAGCCAACACATTTAAATCTATGCCTATATTTATAAAAGAATAACCTCATGAGTGAACGGCAGAAACTGAAGTAAGCTCTCTCCTCAGTATGACATTTTCCACACTCTTAACATTTAATAGTACTCTGATAAGAATGTTTAAGAAGCATTAAAAGCATTCAGTTTTTAATACAGGGGTATAATATAACATGAAACATGTTGATTTTCTTACCTCCTCAATGCATATGGTGGCAAGATAAAATTGTGTTCAGTTTTGTGTTTTTTTGTCTGAAGATTTTTAACTATTGCCCTGACTGTGGTCAACACACACCTGCCTTATTTAAATGGCTTTTTCTCTTGTCTTTCCCATTTTCACGAGTGGATAAGAGAAAGGGGGCCTTTTTGTCATATTTATGTTGCAGGAATACAGGAAGTCACAGAATATTTATCAGATCTGCCACAATTGATCTTCATAATAGATGACAGTGACAATACAAACCTATCAACATACTTTTTTTCTACTGTTTGTCTTTTATTATTTGTGTGAGCAACATACGTCAGCTAAGTTTATATCATTAAATAACAAAAAGAAATGCATTGTAAATAAAATGAAGTTAATTATGACTTCAGGAGAAAAAATGGTTGGATAAAATCAAAAGAACTGCCTGCAGCTTGATTGAAAAATAAAAATAATCCTCCCAATAAAAGATTTCTAGATGCTTTGATTACCAGTAAAGCAAAATATGATGTACAAAATTACTCCAATTACGGTCCTTTTAAAAAGGAACAGTATTTTTTTAAGCCTTATTTTTTAACATTAGACTATTTTTTTACTGAATAAATGTACTCAAATTAAAAGTTTGATTTTTAAACTTTTTCATATTTTCAGTGTGAGATTACCCCCCCCCCCCCCTGACAATAAAAGATGAATTTACTTTAAGGCTTCTACCTCCATCTTTAGCAGCACCAAATAAATTTGTGGGGCTCTGTATGAAGGTTATTGAATTTTGGAAACTGTGTAAAATATACAACCTTAATGAGCTATGCTTCAACGTTTCAATCAAAATGAAAGGGCATCTGTTCTGTTTACAGTAATATTTTTAGCCGCTAGTCTTAGATGGAACTCTCTTTTTCTCCACATACTCAACAACACTGCACAGATGAAAGATGTCAATTTTCTCTCTTTCTTGCAGCTTTAAAACTAAAATGATCCTCTCTTCACATTGTGCAACAACACAAGCCGGCAAACGTAAGACCAAAATTGGTTAAAAGGATTATTTTGCGTGATTAAATAAAGAGGAACATGCATCGAGAAAAAAAGAAAGGGGAGGGGGGGGCTTTAATGCGGTTTAGCACTGTAGAATAAAGCTCCATTGTTGTTACTGTGTACCCAGAGAACAGCTCTTCTGCACACCTGTACTCTGCTGTCTTTGATTTGCTGACACAGAGGGAGGGCATCTAATTTCAGACAATAAATATCCAGCTGCACAGACAAAGAGATCGCAGACAGCAAGCAGGAATAATTAGACAGTTCTGTGCTAGGCATAACATGGATATTTGCTATGTTTGAAGTGCCTTTGGGTGACGTGCTTATGAGGATTTGCCTCAGTGTTTGCGGTACAGTTCGGGCAGCGCAACCTCAATATAGAGAATCAGGTAAGACCATGAAGAAGACCATCGCTTCATGCAAAAATGATGGAGTGTAAAAGCCTGCAAGACTTTGTTCCAACCACAGTAGAGTGCTAAAAGTTTGTTCTATAACTTTGCAACAATTTCCTGTTCTAACATCCTCTGGGCAGCAATTACCTAACCGCAGATCACTATCAGTAACACACCTTCATTTCATATGTCTACAAACAGAATTAAGTAAATCATCCGTAATCCAGAAGTTTCTCAACAGCCACAAGCATTAATTAACCAACAATCTTTTCTAGGATATTACTGAGTAAGAAGTTGAAAAGACTCACAGGTCCAGTAGGCTATCCAGTGAGTTAAACTGTAAATTATCCTTCATGTGACAATAATACAGCGAGATTTTTTTTTTTTTCTGCTGATTGCAGAGTTACATGGGGCTGGTGCATTCAATTGGCCAGAAGTGAGGAAAACCCGGGACAGTTGACCAGTCCACACCTCGGAGAGAGATCGATGCATGCACACACTCCCACCAGAGGGCCATTTTGAGTAGGGCTGTTGAATGTTATTGATCAGTTTTACACTTCATCAGGCCTAATCGGTGATGGGAGACCAAAAATCCAATCTTTTTTCTCAATCAGTAAAACCACAAAGTACACCGGTGTAAAGCAGGAGTAAATGGTAAATGGCCTGTACTTGTATAGCGCTTTATCTAGTCCAGAGGACCCCATAGCAGATCACATTATATTCAGTCATTCACGCACACATTCACACACTGGTGAAGGCAAGCTACATTGTAGCCACAGCTGTCCAGGGGCAGACTTGACAGAAGGGAGGCAGCCGAACACTGGCGGTGGGGGTTCGAACCGGCAACCCTCCGGTTACAGGATGGGCTCACACCTCCTGAGCCAAGGTCGCCCATTTATTACGTCAAAATCAGCACATTTGTAGAGAAATTGTCTCAACAATTTAGCTTCAGTTTTATAAAATACAATTACCCAACTTAACAACCTGGACGACTAAATTCAGGTTTTGTCTTCTTCATAATCTTTTATGCGTTAAGGACTTGAGCGCTTACAGTAATTTGGTAGCTATGTAGAAAAATGAAAGAAGAAGATAAAAGAAACATTTGGTAAAACTGTGTCATACCACACGTTGTAAATGCTTTCACAGCTCTTGGTCATGTGGTAGAAGGGTGGCAAACATATAACACTTGATTGTTTACTTCCCTTCCCTTTTCGGATCACCCCCAAATTCTAATTCCTTGTTCCAGGTGCCATTGCAGATATTTCCTGAAAATCCACCAATACATTTTTGAGTTATGTTGCTAACAGACAAACAAGCAAACCCTGGCAAAAACACAACCTCCTTGGCAGGTAATAAATGGTGCTCCGGGATTTGCTGCTTTATATGTGCCAGCTAATAGCTATTTCAGCTTCACAAGCCGCATTTTCTTTTGAATATTTTAGATATCCTCTACGAAATCTGCAAATAATTTAGTTAGGTTCCACAGAAAAAATCTGTGAATACTGAATTGTGAATCGGTGGGGGTCCACTCTATAGATTAACAAGAAATAGTAAAAAAAAAGCAAATATCAAATATGCATGATGAGTTTGGACAACAATAAGTAAACAAGCACACTTTTTGTTGCACTTTTTAATCACACTGTGATTCTGACTTTAGAAACACAAGCATATATTGCCTGTGAGGTCTCAGATGAAGTATCTACTGTACTTTGCTAGCACAAGTTGGGTCGTTCATGGGGTCACAATTTGGTAAATGTTGTAACATTTAAACTTCTGCTCATCCCATTTTAAAGCAAACAAAATAATAACCTGGTATTTCAATGTAATAGTGTATTTGGAAACAAATTAAATACCCACTTGCTTTTGTTTTTTTTACCACAGGCTTCTGATGAGAAACAGCAAAAGCAAAACATGTACTCAACCGACCTGCCCTTGCAGTTTACAGTCTGAAGCAAATACAAATAAAATGAGACTGCACAATTGTATTTCCTATTGTGCTCAGTTCTGATAACAGTTTAACAAGGGTTAGGCATACTTAGGTATCAAGGGGACAACAAACAGCCTCTCCTTAAGTTCCACAGAACTGGGCATGTTTCACTATGAGCTATGAATGAAGTCACTTTCTCCAGCGTGCAGAAAGCCCTATAATGATCTATTGTCGCCGTACAGCGGAGCGGCAGCCACTAACTGGAAAACAGTGAACTCTGCTGCTTGTGTCAATAACGCCTCTCATTTGATTAAACCATTAGCCTCAATGAGCCAAATGCGTTAAGATCAACCGCTGTTATCGTAAATAGAAAGATCCGGCAAAGTAAGAAAGACAAAAACGCATTTTCTGTTGCAAATTCTTCTTTTTTTTTTACCCTCCATTTTCGGGTTTATATGACCCGAACAACGAGCATGCACATCATCGTTTGATGTCGTTCCGAGACCCGAAACAAAGCGCCGCGGGGAACCAATAAAAAAAAAACTGAGCGTGCAGCCCAGCACGGAAATTAAAAAAAGAAGAAGCGAACAAAGCCTCACCTAAACACCGCCTCGGTGCTGTCTGGATGCTGCTGGCCGCCGCTTCATTATTCAGCTCCCGTACGCCTTGTTGCACAGCGAGCATGCGGCTCGGCTTGGCTCGCCTCTGCCCTCCCTCCGTTCACTGAGCCGATATCCACTACAACTCTGAGCCGAGCGGCTGTGTTGTCTGTCACATTGTTGCTGCCCTTTTTTCTCTCTCTCGCGTCCACATCCGAATTTTTTTCCTGAAGAGGCGGAGTCAGAGAGAGACATGTTTGTTCCCTGTCAGGCAAGGAGGCAGCTTGAAGGAAGGAAGGAAGGAAGGAAGGAAGGAAGGAAGGAAGGAAGGAAGGAAGGAAGGAAGGAAGGAAGGAAGGAAGGAAGGAAGGAAGGAAGGAAGGAAGGAAGGAAGGAAGGAAGGAAGGAAGGAAGGAAGGAAGGAAGGAAGGAAGGAAGGAAGGAAGGAAGGAAGGAAGGAAGGAAGGAAGGAAGGAAGGAAGGAAGGAAGGAAGGAAGGAAAATGATAAAGGATGCCCAAGCAGAATATTATCTGTCATGCTGCAAATGCAAAAAAGGTGGAAGTGGCAAAATGTTTTAGATTTGACCATTTTCCATGGGGTTTGTTTTGCTCAGTTTTACATTTTTAGCCAATATTGTTTTAGCAGAGGCTAATTGAAATATGTCTCAATAAAATATGAATTACTTGCTTAGCATATACGTCTGCATCTCAATATCCTGGAACATGTTTATTTATTTCAGTGATTAGATTTTAAGTGTGTTTATTTTCTGGTTACTTCAATCATTTTACTATGACTTGTGCTTAGGGAAAACTCAACATTTAGTTCCTGTGAAAATTTTAATATCAGACTGCTGATTGGACAGTTGGCGGCTAACAGCACTCACAACAAGGCAACTAAAGGTCATGGCTCTTTTCAGAGTGTAGTATCTAAGCATGGTGATGAAAGGTTAAAGAGCAACTCACCCCCAAATCAACTTTTTTTGCTGATAAACAAACAAGTGTCTAACAGCAGTGTCTACACTTCTGGTCATTGGTATTTTAGTTAGGGGTGTTAAAATATTGCGTTAATTGGAAATAATTAATTATGTCCATATTTAGCGCTCTATGTTTTTTAATCACATTCTAATTTTACTGTTTCTGCATGCGAGTTGCCTTTAAATAAAATCAGTTTTTATGCTATGGGCGTCTTGTGCTTGAGTTGTTACTGATTAACCACACCCTGAAGTAGACATCTATTGGCTGTCATTAGGCCTGCTTATCAGGAGCCGATGCTTCTGTTGAAGTGGCAAGGGCAAGATGAGTGAGGATGAGCGGTGAAATGCATCTTTGTCCTATATTTAGCGAGTTTTTAGACCCCTTCAGTGCTTCTTATTCAAAAAAGTGACTAGCAAAAAATCTAGTGACTTTTTCTGGTGTTATCGGACAGTTCTGGATTAAGCATGTATCCTTGTTAGGCCTAGTTTATACTTCTCCATCTGCGGATTTGCACCCACGCGTATTGACGGAAACATTTTACTTTTATACTTCTCCGTTGGTGTGTCAGTGTTGCAAAGCATTTCTCTGCAAGGACAGCAAGGGGTGCAGACCTTTTCTGGCAGTTCTGCCTACCATTGCAGTGACTTTGCTGGTTGATGACAGTTTATTTACTTCAGCTTGTAAACAGATATCCACTCAAGGAGCAATGGCCGACAGAGAGCGAGTTTTGATTGAGCTGGAAAGCTTTTTTACTAGAAGTGCAGCTCATAGAATACTCCAAATATGTATGTAAACAAACAAACAGTGGTCTGCGTTGTTTTTTCTCTACACCGCCTGGTGTTCACAATCGCCAAAAGACCATATTGGATAAACTGGTGTTACACCTTCAGTCTGACCAACCAGTGTATTAATGTGGACAAACATGCACAGAATCAGAAACTGATCTTGAAAAATACAATATGTATTGGGAGAAATTGAAAAAGCTAAAAGTCCAACTATAATTGTAATGTGTTTTTTAAAGTGCAGTGTGCAGATGGTCAAGCCAAGGGGGAGAGTCAAGAGAGAGGGGGAGTAGAATGGTCCCTTCCAGCCAGTGCCATGTGACAGAGCAGCAATACTTGGGCTTTCTCCCAAGTCGTCCCAATATTTCCTGCTGGCATCAATGGCTGGATCTGGCCTTCATAACTTGTCTGGTCTAGACTCCAGGTCTCCCCTCAGCACACCTGCCCAAAGTTTCTCAGAGCCACAGAGATCTTTAACTTAATAATTTACCACATCCACATTAAAATAACCAAACACAGTAGGGAAACAATGGCAACTGACAAGACTTTTCACCACATTCATTTTACCTGCACAATTTCACAGAGCCACAGGGATCAAGTGTTCGGTGTGTCTTCTACTTAAATAGAGGAGTGTTTCACTAGCTGATTGAATGCACCTATGTCACCACATCCACACAAACCCACAGCAAACCACACCAAAATCAAAGTGCAAGATACAGTTTTACCAGGTTACATTCCTCCCTACTAGAACGGTCGTCCCAGGGACCATATGACACACAGCTCTAGACCTCTCTATAACGTTGAGGTAGCACTCCTCTGGTCCTCTTGGTGGACCACTTTGGCTCTGCAGCCTCCCAATCAGCCCCACGGTCATCTGGGGGAGGGCTCCCTCTGGTTTCTTTACCTGTAAGGACCCATAACCCACCCCATGGAGGGGCCATACTGGGCTGGGCACCCAATTGCTGAATCCCATAGACTGGTAAATTGGTCTCTGGTTGTTTTAATATCACATAATGTCTCTCTTCCCACTTGTTTGCCAATTTGTCCTGTCCTTTTACTCTCATATCCCGTAAAAAGACTTTTTGAGCAGGCTGAAACGATGGTGACACAGACTTCCTATCAAAATAAAGTTTTTGCCGAGCCATTTCAGAATCCTTGAGTTTCCTTGCGTTTTCCATTGCAAACTGGTGACACCTTTGATGGCAGATGACCCAGTTGTCTACAGATGAACAGCCAACATTTCTGGAAAGACCTATAATACAGTCCTTGGGGAGGCATCCATGTCTCCCAAACATCAAATAATGTGGGGTGTATCCTGTTGTACTATGAACATATTTGTTATACACTTGAATCATTTCAGGCAAATGGATCATGACAATTTCTACTTTCATCTCCCAGTGTGCCCAACAAGGAAGTATACTATCTGGAAGACTGGATCAAATTCTTTTGGGTCGCACTGCCTCCGGTACAATACACCATCTACCACGATAAGACGGTCCCTGCAAGGTCATTTTACTTTCCCTTTGTCTCTGACCTATTTGGGGGACCACCTCTCCGCATATACACTACTTGTGCCAACACAGGATAATTATTCTGAAGGTTTTGCCATTGTACCTGGGTCCATTCTAGTAGTACAGGAACACCAACTAGGCCCACCTTGGTAACATTCGGTCTTATGCACATTGCTCTGGCCACGGGTGCCCCAATGTGGGTAAAAGAGGGAATCTCTAGCCTCTCTTCCATCTCTTCCAAATCCATTGTGGGTACCTCTGGAGGAAAACGAGACAAGGCATCTGCACTTTGGTTAGTATGCCCAGGTTTATATTTTATCTCAAACTGGAAACTGGCCAAACATGCAGCTCATCTTTGCTCCAGACTAACCAGTTTTGCTGAATTCAAGTGCACAAGCAGATTGTTATCTGTATATACAAGAAAAGGAGCACAATAGAGATATTCATCAAATTTCTTAGTCACAGCCCAAGTTAAAGCCAAAAGCTCCAAATTGAAAGTACTATAGTTTCTATCATTTCTCTCTGAAGGGCTAAGTGTTCTGCTTGCAAAAGCAATTACCCTCTCTTTCCCATCCTGAATTTAACACAGCACTGCTCCCAGACCCTGACTACTAGCATCTGTGTATAACACAAAAGGCAGGTTCAAATCAGCATGGGCCAGAATTGGTGCAGACACAAGTGTATCTTTTAAGCTCTGAAAAGTCTCTGTACAGGTTTGATCCCAGCGAGCCATAAGTTGCTGTCCAGAACATTTAGAGTTATTTGGGCTAACTCCTGTTAATATGTGGTTAAGTGGGCTGGTAATTTTAGCAAAGTCTTTAACAAATCGTAGACTTGAGGTAGTATTCTGAAGACAGATGGTTTGAGAGAGGAGTGAAAGAAGCCATCGATGTAAAACATATGAAACCAACTTTATATAATAGTTACATAACCTGGATCGTTTCACCGTTAACGAGTCCCCAAGACTGCTTAGTGCTTAGAACCTTACGCAACCCTGATAGCCTCGTTAGATATAACGATAGCCCCATTAGTGAGCCTTAACCTTTGATTTATAAATCTGATAATCCCAATCTAGTTTTGAGAACTGAAGAAGCCTCTTCAATGACAGACGAAACCTATTCAAGACAACAAGAAAAGTCCAGTTGCCTTCATTTAAACTCTGAAGAATATAATGTCCTGGATGACTGAGAATCTACACCAATGCTTTCCAGGAGGTTTGTCCTGCTCATAACCAACCTTTTTGGCAAATGTTGCGCTGGAATAATTGTTGATGAAAACAGTGCTCTCTTTTCTGTTGAGCAAAAAGACTCTTGAACAAATAAAGTGGTGCACCTTTCTTTCCAGGCTGCACAGTCAGTCCACCATCTGTTTTAGCTAAGTAATCTTCATAGTGATGCGCCCCTATGTTAGCAGATGTCTACAGTTTCACCAGAAGCCGATGTGACACTTTGTGCTATTTTGTCCAGCTGGACATCATCCATTTTCCTAAAGAGGGATTCTTTTTTTTTATCAACACAGCGGATGTGCGTGCAACCTGGCTGCAGAAAGAAACACTGGGCCTTTAATTAGCTCCGGTTCCCTTTATTATTTGCGGCTATCTTGCAGTTGCAGTGTTGGTTAGCTACCTTAGCTTTTTTGTCAGCCAAGGCTTACCTGACATGAAATGATCACTGCAGATCGTTGCATTGTTAATCATCATTCCAATCACTTCTTTTAATCGCTTGCAACCAAAGATGTCGTGTGTTTGCCTTGAAAGGGGTGTAAGTCGAAGACATTCTATAGAACTTGTTGTTTTTTTGTTTTTATCAAAGCGATTTGTGCAACTAACAGCACAAGACAAGACTGCCTCTCTTTCTGCAGACGACATCTGCAGTAGAGCAGTGAGTGACTCTCAATAAGAAGCTAGGTTGTTTGAGGCTGCAGCCTGTATCAGCGTAGTAAATTTTGGTGGTTTTGTGCCGCAGCATTCAAGGTGGTCTGTCCATTGCTTATAGTTGTTTTGTATAACGCTTGAGGATTTACAAAAATTTTCAACAAGCTCCGGTGAACCCACATACTTCCACTACAGGTAAGGGAAGTGTTACTAATTATATCTTCACAGAATCTCACTTGAAAAATGCTAACTAATCATTTATGTCCAAGCTGGATCTAGAACTGAGTGCTTTTTGTCAGACAAATAGGTGACAACTAGAACGCGCTTCACTCAGGTGTGGCTTCATTTCCAATTCTGAGCTCCGACTTGAGAGCAAATGAGGGGACCAATGCTGTGTTTTGTAGAGGAACATGTCAGTAGCATTTCTTGATCAAGCCTTCTCTATTATCAAGTGCAGGTTTAGGAGGATACAGCTCAAAAATCTCTGGTTGCAGACATGAAAAGTAGTGATGGCCAGATAAAGCTTTCTGAAGCACTGACAGCTGAGTCAAGGACTATAGCCTCTGCAAATGGGTAGCCCAATCTACTGCTACCCCACCCAACACCCCATATCACTGGATCACTCCCTTTTTCTTTAGATCACTTATTTGTTCACTAATGTTTGGTACTCAGCTCTAACATACACCACAGATTCAGCAAATGATTTAGGTCTTTCTTAACCATTGAATTGGGTACCCAAGCAGTGATGTACCAAGCGGAGCTTTGGACGTCATTGATCACGTGCCTCTGCAAAGAAGAATCAAGCACTGACACAGTGCTTCTGAATCACAGTTGTTTTTTTTTGATACATGCGCTGTAGCTTCAGCTTCAAACAGACCATCACTAATGAAAAGTGAGTCTCTTAAGGTTCTCTGCTGTGTTAATTACTATTCACTATTTATAAAACTAATATTGGATATAATATTCCAAATTCAACTTTCACTTTTTATGCTGATGACATTATTATTTGCTGTCCAGCGCCCAATCCTGCTGGGGCAGGATATACAACTTGTATTTAATAGTGCAAGAACAACTTTGTCATCTGTAACTTGTTTTAACAAAATGTATGGTTACTACTGAAACAATGGTGAGCTCTGCACTAAATGAAAAAATCTTAAACTAGAAATGGATAGCAAATAGAGTCAGTATCTACTTCTAAATACCTGGGATTTTTAATTGATGATCATTTGACTTTTAATGAACATATTCATCCACCCATTTTCTCTACCCACCATTCCTGTGCAGGGTTGGGGGGGGGCAAGTCATGGGGCAAGAGGCAGGGCAGGTTGCTAGTCCATTGCAGGGCAATACAGAGACACACAAGATAAACAAAAAACCATGCACACACAGGCAATTTAGAGAAACCAATTAACCTAACAGTCATGTTTGTGGACTGTGGGAGGAAGCAGGAGTACTTGGAGAGAACCCACACATGCACAGGGAGAACATGCAAACTCCATGCAGAAAGACCCCAGGCTGGGATTTGAACCCAGGACCTTCTTGCTGCAAGGCAACAGTGCTACCAACTGTGCCACTGTGCAGCCCTGAACATTTGCAATATGTTGTAAAAACAAAAAACAAACAAACAAAAAAACCCAACAACAACAACAAAAAAATATTTCAGGATTATACTACAGAAGTAAGCCTAGCTTTTTATGTGTGGAACAGAAATTTGTGGAGACAAACCTTTTGCCTATTATGGACTACAGTGTTGTATTGTATATAAACTTCTTATCTATTCTGCCTTTTAACAAGGACACAATACAGTTACAATCTTAGAGCTATGGATGTTCTGCAATTTGTTGTTACCAAAGTACAAACTAAACTGAGCAAGAAACCTTTTAGATTTTTGTCACATCATGCCTAGAATAACTTAAATTTGAGCTTTAACTTCAAACCTTTGCTACATTGAAGGAGTTTAAACATATAGTGATATCAGAGTGACTTATCCTGGCTTGTACAGGTCAGATTTTAAATGGCCAAAATCAGCTAAAACAGGAGACTCTGAGGATTAGCCTAGTTTACATATGCCAGACACTATTTGAATGAGCCAGATGAGGATTGATAGAATGTCACGTGTTCAGATGAGACCAAAATGTAACTCTCTGGTATAAACGTTTGTTTATACCAAATATAATGTTCATAGTTATAATGTTTAGAGGGGGAATAATGATGAGTTGCATCCCAAGAACACATCCAGTTCACAGTGGATGGAAAGATTATGCTTTGGGGAAGCTTTTCTGCAAAGGGGACAGGACGACTGATCCGTGTAAAGGAAAGAAAGAATGGGGCCATGTTTCGTGAGATTTTGGGATCAAACCCTCCTTCCATCAGTGAGAGCACTGAAGAGGAAATGTGGCTGGATCTTCCAGCATGACAATGTTTCCCAAACACATCGCTCGGGCAACAGAGGAGTGGCTACATAAAAAGCATTTCAAGGTTCTGGAGTGGCCTAGCCAGTCTCCAGACCTCAATCCAATAGAGAATCTGTGTAGGAAGTTGAAAGTCTGTGTTGCCTAGTGACAGCCCCAAAATATCCCAGCTCTAGAGAAGATCTGCATGAAAGATTGGGCCAAAATACCAGCTACAGTATGTGCAAACCTGGTGAAGACCTACAGGAAACGTTTGACCTCTCTCAGTCCCAACCAAGGTTACTTTACAAAGGACTGAATTGAACTTTTGTTATAGGCTAAATACTTATTTTCTGCACTATTATAAAAATAAATTCTTTAAAAATCCTAGAATGTTATTTCCTGGAATTTTTTTCCCACATTCTGTCTCTCACAGTTAAAGTGTACCTATGATGAAAGTTCCAGACCCCTCTTATCTTAAGAGGGAAAACCTGCACAATCAGCGGCAGTCAAATACTTTTTTGCCCCACTGTAAATAAAATCAGATTATTTACCCTAAACAGAAAATATACAGTAGTTTTTTACATCTCAAAGTGCCCACTTAGTGGCACCACTGATAAAGATGTGTAAATATAACTATAAAATACACACATTTTTATTGCAGTTGCATAAACTCGTATTGAAAATTTTTTTTAAAATCCAACGTTTAACTAAAGAATAAATTACAGCATGCCCCATCCACTGGAGTGGTCCTAGTAGGGGGGAAATAATGATAATTCTGCTGGGAATTCTTTGTACAACCTCTTTTTGCCAACAGGACAGAATTTAATATTTTCCTGTAACATTTCACTGAGTTGCCCGCTAATGAATCGTTTTTGTATTACATCATCTGTGTGTTCGCTTTTGTTTTACATAGTGTGCCAATTTGTACACTATGTTTGAGTAATTTGAGTATTTGTCACCATACATAAAAACAGCACAGTTAAACTCCCAAAATTCAGTTTTAGTTTATGATTATCCTTTGTCTCAATCTAGTAATTTCAAAACCTTCTGAAAACGATGCAGCACAGGTTTTCTATTGGATTTACTAAGTTCGGGGAGTGAGACGGCCATTGAAGAAGATTAAGTCTATGTCTCCTGAACCGGTTGTGTTAACATGAAAATAAGTAAACTGGATTAAATTGATTTTAATTGTGTGAATCTTTTGAAGTGAGGTACTGTATAGTAGGTGATATTCGGCCTTATCTTGATTAAGTTTTTTCTAGATCTGTTTTAGGTGTTTTTTGCAAAACAAAAAACAAAATAACAAAAAACACTGGTACAACATTTCTCAAACAAAACCCATAGTTTTGTTGAATTTATTACAAACCTTATCTGCTTTCAGCATGGTAGATAGCCTGAGTAACAGATATAAAAGTATTGCAATGTGGGTTGACCCTGACGCGATGCAGGGAGTGTGTTTGTGTATTGCTCTCTTAATTGCCTCATCAGTAAATGTCAAATGTTCAAATGGTTCCAAAATCTAGATTTATTTATTCATTTGTGCTTCATCGGATGCAGGCACTCGGGCTGCATGCTACAATTACTGCTGCACGGCTAAATGTGGCAATGAATAATAAATCACAGCACAAGAGGACCTAACTAGCTGTCTGTGAACTGTAAGACCAGCTGGTGGAGCAAAGTTGGTGTTTGCTCTAGAATCATTCCCCTAAACTGCTGCAGGGATACCTGGATGCCTTTATAGAGAGCAGAGGATGGAAACCAAAACGTTAAATGTTCTCAATAAGCAACAACAAATGCACAAAGACCCCGAAATGCATTCACATGGATTAGGAAGGTAAAACAGACACTTCAAATCTTGCCTTGAAATAACCAGAGGCACTGGCTGCTTTGCACACAAGCTGTTCTTTTTAAAGTGAAGCTCAATAACAGGAGCGTTCAAAGGCAGATGACTCACATGAACTTGATGGTGTGCTCAGAGCCCATGACTGAAAAATGGAGATCGGGAAGGGGGGCTATGGGAAATGTGTTTCTGGCCCCGAGCAATATGTTAAGACCCTCTTTCTAAAATGTCTCCTACTGTCATACTCAGCCGCCCCCGAGCAGGTCGGCAGCTCTTTGTTGAACACCTGACTCAGGTGCTTATCATCTTCCTCCAGGTGCCCGTCAGTCAGCTACACTTCATTATACTGCAGCCTTTGTAGTGCAGAGCTAAGAAAGAACGAAGGAGAGAGTGTGTGAAAAAGCAGGCTAGTTTTTTTGCCTGAAAATGATTTCTTGCTGTTTTTTGGACAGCAGCAGAGTTATCATCCTTCTCATTTGATATTTTCTGTGCAACGCCTTGCAACAGCATTCATACCTCTTGAATTTCTTCTCATTTTACCTGGTCTTAACCACAAGCTGTATTATATTTAGCACAAAGTAGGATATCTTTGTAAAGTCAAAGGACAAGGATACATGGCCTTCTCTTTTTACATTTAAAATGTGTGCATGCTTTTGCATTCTTCTCCTGCTTTGTCAATACTCAGACCCACCTATTACTGCAAATTCAGCTTCAAGTCTTTTGGGCGATGTTTCCACCAGTTTTGTACATCTGACATTGTTGTCCCATTTTCTTTGCGAATTAGCTTAAGCTCAGTTTTGCCATCGATTCTTATTTGCATTTAGGTTTGGACTTTCCTTAATCTAAACCATTCTACAGTTGCTTTGCCTGCATGTGTGGTAGCTTTGTCCTCTTAGAAGATGAACCTCTGCCCCAGTCTCAAGCCTTTAGCAGTCTTTTTCTTCCAAGATTGCCCTGTATTCAGCTTAATTCAACTTCCCATCAACTTTGTCAAGCTTGCTTGTTCTGTCTGAAGAAAAGCAACCCCACAGCATGGTCCTGAAATGTTATCATTTAAGTTTTTCTACCATACGTCATCCAAAAAGCTTCACTTTGGCCTCATCTGACCAGACCAGCTTCTTCCACCAGCTGTGTACGAAACACATTTTTGCTTTCCTTCAGCAATGGCTTTCTTCTTTCATAAAGGTAATACTTTTGGGGTTCACAAGTAATAGTTTTCCTGTTGACATATACTTCCACCTGAGCTGTCGATCTTTGCATCTCCTCCAGAGTCCCTTTGGCTTTCTTGGCTGTATTTTTCATTAATGCTCTTCTTTCTTACCCTGTCCGTTTAGGTGGACAGCCATGCATTTGTAGGCCATACTACATACCAGTTTGACGATACAAAGTTTTCCATTTCCTAATCAGGAAGCATCTGAAGGCAATAGGTTGCACTGGATTTTATTTTGGAGTATTAGAGAAAGGTGTCTGAAAAGCTATACACACACACACGTTTATTGTTATACAGTAGCACTGATTCAGAACAGATGTCATCTCAAGGCACTTTACAAGAAAAGTAATTTCAATTAAATCATACATTCTAATCAGTTTAAAAGTTTTCTATTTAAGGAATCCCAGCAGATTGCATTGAGTCATTGACTAGCAGTTGTGCTTTGTTCATGCAGAACCTAACTACAGCAATCCCTCATACTGAGCAAGCATGTAGCGACAGTGGAGAGTAAAACTCCCCTTTACAAGGAAGAAACCTTCAGCAGAACCTGGCTCAGTACAAGTGGCCATCTGCCATGACAGACTGTGGCTTCGAGAACACAGCAGAAACACAGAACAGAATGAACTGATGTCAGATTGCTTTCTATATTAAAGTAAAAAGTTGATAACAGGACATGGAGGATGTTCAGTTACTGGGAGCATCATCCCAGTCTACGCCACCCCGTCCAACAGGGTATTGTAGCTAAGCAGGATACCAGACCAGGTGTAGCTTCCGATTAGAAAAACACAGAGTTAACATTTGAAATAACAGCAAAAAACTACAACTGGAGAGAAGAGAAAAGTAGCAGAGTGAGTAAAAGAAGTCAATCTGTTCTCCAACTGACATTGTTTTTGTGACTCTTAAAATGTCAGCAACTCTGGTCAGCAAACAGACAGATTTAGTTTTCTGAAAGGTTTATTGAACCGAGGATAATTGTGATGAAACTGGAGGGTCATCTCAGGAGGGACCAGGAGATGAAAACTGCACTAGAAGAGAAAACAGGTGAGAGGTTAATATTTGTCCAGAAGGTAACGCAGGGTTTAAGAAATGTACTGTGGAGGATCTTACTTGGTGTCCAGGAGGTAATGGTAAAGAGCAGGGTAAGTAGGAATCCGAGTGCTGATGTTGGCTGGAGGTGGGTGTGTGATATCTGCTGATCCTTTGCAGGTGGACTGCCTGAAGGCGTCCGGAGGATTTCCGAGGATGGAGGAGGTAAGTTCTCATGTTCTTGCAGGTAATGATGTTTTCTGGGCGGACAGGCAAGTAGCTTGAAAATGTGACGACAACGAGGGTGTAAGATTACCAGCAGGGAAGCGGTTCAGAGACTGACCAGGCCAGAACCCAAACTGATTGAGTATATCTGCTTGGAAGGTTCCAGAGAGAGGTAACTGGAATTCCAGGGAGGATATAGTGATGTTACGATGTGTGCTGAGGCTACGAAGCGTGTGTCGAGCAGTGGAGGGGGCGTTTCCACGAAGCGCGTATCGAGGCCTGCTTCATTTAGGGGAGGAGCCGAAAACAATGATGTCTGAAGCCCCGCTGCCTGGCTGTACCACGTGACTGCTTCGGAAGTGGTTCAGAGTTTGCTGAGTGGTTTGACAGCAACATAAATCCCATCAGGCTCCATTCAAAATGTGGGTTTGTGTAGGAGAGTTGCAGTCAGTTTGGAGATTGGACAGAGTTTTGATAGTTTGGGTAGGAGAGTTTGGTTAGCATTTAGATAGTTTGGAGATAGTTTGGAGACTATAGAGACAGATAGTTTGAAGATTTAGGAGAGTGAGGAGAGAAAGATAAGTGAGAGGATGTAGCCAGCTAGGAAGAGGAGGATTTCTCCTGTGTGGGAACATTTTGAACTGATAACCCCTAATAAGGTGAGCTCAATCTAACAATATGCCAGACAAGTTAGAGTTGCTTATCACAAAATGTATTTTTACTGTTTCTTATTTTATTCAAAGGTGTAGTGTTTATTGTGATCCAAGGAGTAGAGGTAAAATAACACCTCATCCATGCTAAGGCATTATTGTGCTTTGTATGAGAATAAGGAGCCAACTGGAGCTTCACCCAGCCAAGGTAACTCATTACAATTTTACATATGGACTATCAATGTTGGCATCTTTACTTTAGTTTATTGTGCAAATAAAGACATGTAACTAATACTATTCTCTTCTAACCAGCCACTAGAAAACAAGAGCTGGATGAGGCCCTAGTCTCCATGATAGTGAAGGATACACAGCCCTTCAGTATTGTGGAAGATTTTGGATATAGGACATTTGTGTCCAAACCGTACCCCAATTTATGTAGTCTAGCACTTGTGTTTTTGTGTAATTTTGTGTAATTGTGTGCATTGTGAAAGAGTGTTTTCAAAGGTTGGTGAGGTGGTGTCAAAAAAAAGGAATCACTTAAAGACCAAAACTGTTGAGAAACTGCTATTTTTGAATAAAAATGAATTTCCCCTGTGTTGAACATCATTGCCCAAGTTACACAATCATTTTCAGTGCCCTCTTCCTAGTTCCACAAGCATTTTCACTTTCCTCTGCCTGCTTAAGCCCATGCCTTTTGCCTCAAGTAACAGAAAAACATTATTACACAACCTGCCATAACATATGATACCACCATTGAGATAATTTACAGACAGAAAACATTCAAACATATTTTTATTATTCACATTTGTAATATTTTATGTTTTGGGGAACTCAGTTATTCCCAAGAACCATAACAGACTTACAACTTTAATGCATCACACATTAAGTAGCTAAGAGCTACAGCTGCTTGTGATTATGTACCTGGCCAATAGGGGGATTTGTGTTCACATGAAGCAGAACCCTTCCTTGAACCAATTGGCTCAAGTGGTTCAATGCCTCATGGGGCTTCATCTCACAATCACTAGGAGGATCTACGAGGAGAGCAAAAGGCGAGTACTAGAATGAACTTCATCTTAAGAATTTGTCTAAAAAGATCAAATATCACGCTTAGGACCGAGAACCAAGTGGCGCCATCCTCCAGGATCCGCTCCCCTTTTGAGCTGGAGAGCTGATGAGGTGCTGATTGGAAACACCTGGAGCTGATGCCTGACACACCCTGAAGAAAAGGTAGGAGGAGAAACACAAACACACCCACTGTCCAGCACACAGTCACAGAATCCGGTCAGTAAACCTGCAGTCTGAGAGCGAAGTGCTCTGTTGGGAATATATGGAACAATCAGATCTCTAATGTATGATGGAGCTTGATTATTAAGGGCTTTATATGTAAGAAGGAGGATCTTAAATTCTATTCTAGATTTACATGGGAACCAATGAAGGAAAGCTAAATCAGGAGAAATGTGATCTCTCTTTTTAATATTCATCAGAACTCTTGCTGCAGTATTTTGGATCAACCGAAGGATTGTCACATTTTTATTTGTAAAAATAAATAATAGAAAAGCTTGTACAATTATCCTTCAGTTCACAGTTATGTACTACATTTTGTTAATTTATCAGATAAAGTCCTTGAAAAGTCCAAGGGGTATAAATTTATTGGCAAGGAGTTGTCCAAAAAAGCTATTAGATGCAGTGGTAGTTAGTCTTAAGTTTAGAGACATTATGAAACAGAAAAGCACACCTCTTTTAGATACCTTTTCCTGTAAAAAATAAACATCCTAGCGCTTGTTTTGCTGGCTTTGAGGCTTCACATGTTAGGTCAGTTGCAGACTCATATTGCCACAGATGTTTCCATGTACTTCAGGCTTTTTGCCTGTGCCTCCAGCACTAATCTTTTCAGTGGCACCCGCATAATCATCACTGAGGCTCATAGCTGTGATCTAGATGAATCAGAGTGACAAAATGCTCTCTCCACCGCTGCTAAATTCATACCTGAACATCTGGCCCTCTCTCTCATCGGCCCACTTTGTTGTTGCTTTCAGTTAATTGTGGGCATTAGAAACCTGCGAGAGCGTGACGGTTACCATGGTGATCCACTGATGTTGCTCGGGTGTTTCAAGCCTTCTGTATCTTGGTCATTTCACCGCATCTGTCTCTCTCTGTGTCGCACAAGCTTGACCGATTAGAGTTATGAGCGTAAGCAAATTCTGTGAGCCTTAATGAGCTCATTCAGATCAGCAGAATGTAGATATTTTGTTACTTTTCCTGACAGAAGGATGAATGAAGCCCCCAGTGTTTGTGTTAGGTTTTTACACGCAACACATCAGTCAGTACATGACATGATGAAAACAACAGGACGCTAACTCTTATTTTGACTGACTGTAAACAGATAATTGTGTGAAATGACTTCAGGCGACAAAAAAGGTCTGACAAAATCCCTGCTGTCACGTCTCTACATAGCAAAAAGAGTCTGGTTGATGTTATGCCAGTGAAGATGGTGAATTTGTCTTGAGATCTGCATAAAGTAAACATGTAAATAGACATGAAAATACAGGAGCCTGATGCAAATAGACACTATTTTATTTGAGACACAAAAAATGTGATATTTGCATTTTAGACGTTTATTAATACAGGTGTACAGCATCTTGCATGATGATGTGATTTACTAAAATACAAACAGGAGTACAAATACGCAGACAGTAATGCTGCATTTTAAAGCTGACGCTGTGACAAACTTCCAACTTTACCAGATGAAATTGAGATTTTGGGACAAATTTAATTTGATTTATGGCACTCTCAAGATTCATTACTATTTCTGAAAAAAGCATAAAAAAATGTCTTAAAATTAGTGTTTTATTGCAGTAGCAAAATTACACATTTAGAAATTAAGAAAAATCCAGCCTTTATTTAGATTACATTCTGTAGGGATAATATCTCAAATGAAGAAATAATTGTTTTTAATAAAATCATGTGTGCCATGAGGGCTGGAGGGGAAAATTGCATTTTGTGTGCGCGTGTGGGTGGGTGGTTGGTTGGGTGTGAGCGTGTGAGAGTGTGAAAGAGAGAGATATTTTTAAAATCATTTTTCTTTTTTTACATTTTAAAATTCCAGCATGCTAGATAAATGTCATATTAATATATACGTTTGGGCATTATAAATTCAATACTACAGTTTCAAGTTCAGGAGTGGGAGGGGAAAGTGTTCAGGTAAAACAGTCACGAGTTTTTTTTTTTTCCATCAGCTCCATTTATAACATGTTCTCTCTCAGTAGTGTGTTTACTAACCAAATATGGTGTTATGGGGACGTATAAATGATCCTGTTATTGCTACATACTACATAATTCGTTTGAACACATCTCTTCCTCCTGCTTTGCTTCTAACAGCGCATAAAAAACCTTTATCGTTATTTTTAGCCCAAATCAGCCTTCTTTAGAAAGATTTCTTTATGATCTTATCTCCGAGCACTCTTTACCAGTACAGGTCAGGTTCATAGATGCTTCTGTTTCTTTGCCAACATCACCCTGGGTTGCAGGGTGAACTGCTTCTAAAGGGCTACAGGACCGAAAAGGTTTTTCCTTTACATTGGGTTGCCACATACTGTTTGTATAGTATTTATTCCTGCTATCTGCATTACAAACCATCACAGGTAAATGTGGATTGGACAAAAGCTGGAACCGGGGCAACTCTGAATTTAATATTTCTTCTAGCATATCCCACTGTGCACATGTTGGCTCAAAGGTGGCAGTGATAAACAAACACACAAACTGGGATCAAGCGCAAAGCATTGCAGATAAGTCATAGGTACTGTGCATATCATTAATATAATGACCAGTTATTTGTGTATATGCTATAGTAGCTTGAATGGGACATCAGGTGTAATTAATTTAATTGCCTTCACTTTTGCTCTTGAACCAAGGGCTATTATTTCCTAATCTGGCACATTTGGCAGGTTTGTTTTTAAGCACTTTCCATTTTTCTTTATTTTCACCTTTACAGTACCACATCAAACATCTCTCTGGGGCAAAAAAAACTGCTCAGAATGGAAACGCTTGCCTAAACCTGTCCATATATACAGTCAGATCACTAAATAAAAACTTTAAAAAAGTTAAAATGTGATAAACAAGGCTGGACAAAGGTCAGTGTGTTCCACTATAGACAACCATGCAATATGGTAAGAGAGGTAATAAAATTGACAATGCTCACTTCTAGAAAACCATAGTCAACTTCATGTACTGCAAATGGATGGTGTTGTAACGCAGATGGTGCAGTATCTCCTTTGGTAATTTAGAAATGTTAACTTCAGCTAGGAGTTTTTTTTCCATAACTGCAAGAAAGAGCGCTCCTCGCAAAGCTTGGTCAAGTGCAGGGCTTAGTTACCTCTGCCAAGGAAGTTATGTCTTTGTCAGGGTTTGTCTGTCTGTCTGTTAGTTAGCAACATAACTCAAAAGGTTATAGGTGGATTCAGATGAAACTTTCTGGAGATTTGTGCATTGGGATCAGAAACAAGTGATTAGAATTTTTTTTTGGGGGGGGGGGGGTCTACCTCAAAATGTTAGGGTCTACCTCAAAAATGTTGATTTAAAACATGTTTTTACATTCAACACAAATAAAGACAGTTTTTCTTTTAGAAACGATACCCCGATAATAAAGCAATACAAAACACCTTCTTCCTGGTCTGTTGTTAGAGACTTCCATCTGCCATTATATGCTGCATGACAAAGTGTGATAGACTGCTGTGAAACAAAGCCTCAGAGGAACAACATGTAATATTCAATAACTCCCTCATAATTGTTAATAAAATCCATATAAATTAATCTACACCTTCAGTAAGCAACTGAAAGGTGTAGATTAGAAAGGTCTTGTATTAATATTTTGAAGTTGACATTCTGCTCAAGCTACAATAGTGCTCATACCTGCACACTGTCATTTACTGGGGATATGAGGGTGTCCTTCCTAAACTGTACCTTCTCTGCGTCAGCAGGGTTGGGGTTGTGAGGGTGGGGCTTTATGAATATTGCATAAGTGAGGTATGGGAATTATTTAACCAGTACAGAACTTCTTCTCAGAACTTGTAAATTAATAAAGTCTTCTCCAGACAGGGGGGGACTGTAAGAAATGTGATGTTTTGTATTATTAATGTCTCATGCGCCTCCTGTTCAGTGATTCAGTACTATACCTTTGGCGCCACTTATGCAGCACTTCACCTCCAGCTTACTGTTGTTGCAGGGAGGAGCTCTGCAGTCTCTTTATCCTTTATGAAATTGTGTTGGGAAAACTGTCAGATCTTTAGTGAATAAGTGACTCATAATAGCAAAATACAAGATAAACTTTTTCATCGCTAACATCTCTATGTTGTTTCCTAGTAAACAAAAGGGAGCGGAAACAGGAGCCGTGCACAGAAAGAGTCTCCTTCAAAACCACAATGACATCTAGAAGATAGATGTAAAAAAAAAAAAAATCAAAAACTGACACTCACTATACAGAATTTTTTCAAGGAAAGAACAAACAGGGACTTGATACACATGATTTATGATTGATTCGTCTAAAATTAGTTAAGCTCTATACTCACTCTCTATACATTGTCTGTTAAAAGTATTCACCCCCTGGATATTTTTTTATTTTTATTGCTTTTACAACTCAATCAGGATCAACGAAATTTGGCTTTTCTGACAAGAAAAATAGCAACAAAAAAGATCTACTCAACATCAAAGTGAAAACTGATTTCTACAAAAATAATGAAAATTTTAAAAAGTGTCAAAATGACCAATAAACACAAAAAGAGGAAATCTGTGTTCAACTCATAACAATTTGAGGCACAGTAAATTGTATTGGTTACATTGTTTCTCCTTTTTTAATACACATGGTTTGGGAGTAGTACTGGTTAATGGGGATGTTTTGAAAGCAGCAAACATCTGCTTTTATCCTGACTCCCTTTGGTGCTTTAAAACATTCAATGAACTCGCTGACCTAAGAAGAAAAAGCCCGGATCATTGCAGGAGTAGACTACTTGATATCTCTGCATGATGTCTATATATAAAATAAGTAAAAGCTCCAGGTTGCTGTTCAATGTGCATGGTTATACATTCTGATTTTTTTTTTCAATCTATCAGCTACCTGACAGATTGAAAAAAAGTCGGGTCGGATTACCAGGTGCGTTTTTCCTTCAAGAACCTTCTCTAGGAACAAGTGCAGTTTTTTTGGTGTCTATTCTTTACCCTCCTTTAGTTACAGATTGTATAGGTAGAAATCTACTCCCAGAGAACAACCCTGGTAATGAGGTTTTACCTACATTTATCCTTCGGGGTAGAGCTTTGTGCTGGGCAGTGTTGGAAGTAATCCGTTACAAAAGTAACGAGTTACAGGAATATATAACTTTTTCAGTCACGGAGTAATATAACATTAATTAATAAATGTATGGCAATATATTACTATTTACAATTTCAGTTACAAGTTATATGTAAAATTGTTTACATTGATATAGAAATGCCAAACTCCGCCCAAGTAATCCAGTGAACCAAATCAAGTTGGATACCGTAGAAGAACAACATCAGGACACCTCTTGCTGCTGAAAACCAAAACATCAAAGAAACAGGATGGCTGAGGAAAAGAAGAACTGCAGATTTCCACGGTGCCGTTATTCGCACCATTTTCCCTAACCCCTGAAAGACTATTCAGTCTTAGAAGTCTCATTCTAACGCCTAAACGCAACTGTCTTGGTGATGAGCACTTTCAGTGCCTTCTTTTGATGCGATTTAATAAATCATTCAGTGAGATAGACTGTAGAGGCAAACCCTGTACACCCTCAAATAGCAGCTAAAGAGTGAAACATTTCTGTTAACCTTTTGATACGGATTTATTTATTTATTGGCTAAGAAAACAATTATTCATTCTTTTATGTTTATATTGTTCTGATTTTATGCATATGACTACTCTATGGGCATTTATTAGTAGGTTTTACTAGAAGTCCTGCCTTAATTTGGCAAACAAACATTTATAAGGCAAATGTTGTTCCTGTGTTCAGTTATTGTTAACCATGACAGTACCGTTTTCTGTTTATGTGTTGACTGATGGACTTCGGGACATTTTTAGGCCTATGGTTAAGCATTGATTTGCACGTTTGCACTTTAGTATTTTTCCTATTAGCAGTTTTTTAATACATGTTTACACTTAAATTAAGGAAATATTGACTATTTTTGATATTGACTCACTTCAGTGAAAAACATGTTATGTCCAACATGCAAAGGCATGTGAGACTTGAAGTTTAAAGGAGCTGTATGTAAGAAATGTATTTCAATTAATTATAAAATGGCTCTGATATGTCACTAGACATTAAGAAATCATGTTCATTTCAAATACTTATATTACTGACAACAGTGGTACGGCCAGGATATTGTCATTTAAAAAGTGAAGTTGCAGCCATCAACTGATGTTAATGTTGTCATCTTGTATTTCGGCCTGAAGCGCCACCCTCCACCTATCTACCAATCACCAAGGTTGCCAGCTCTGTTGTAGTTACTACAGTTGCAGCTACAAAAGTGTTTCGGATAAAAATGTCTAATGCTACAACAGCTAAAAGACCTCGATAAAAAAAACATCTCTCATGAAGCATAAACATAATTAACAGGAAAAAAACGTACTGTGTAGGACTCGTCACTTGCCTTGCGAAGCTCCTTGTAGCAGCCCATGTTCCTGCTGGATCCTGCAGCATATCTGGCAACCTACGCCGCTCTACAGTAATTCTGAAGTGATTGCACTACCAGTTTTGGCAACAATGTTACATACAGAACCTTTAATAAAATAGAGTTAAAAATACAGTATTCAAGGTGCCACACTTCTGTAAAATGTAAATTGATAAGTTACAGTGCTTTATAACAGCGTCACATATTTCAGATATTTTGCCAAAAGTATCTTAAAGAGCAACTCCGATCATCTTTTTGAGCAATTTTAAAGTTTTCTCAGAGGTCTTTAAATTATGATTATGCCTTTTTTAGCCAAAATCACAAAACCGTTGCCATTTTCTAGCCCATTTTTCCCCTGCCAGTTGGGGAAACAGTCTTCTCTGAAATGTTGACTACAAACCGATGTGCGGTTTTTAATCTTGCTGTGAGCAAGAAACCTAATCAATTTCTCGCTCACTGCAGATGGTTTTGGTAAAGTATGAAAGCTAATAATATCAATCTTCTTAGCATTACAACCTGCTACAGCACACAGGTGTTGATCCGCCATTGTCTTCTCTATTCCTCAGAACCTGAGCGTGCGGGACAGAACGGAGCAGGAGGAGGAGCTTGTAGCCTGCCCAATGGGGTTGCTACGTCAATATCATGTTCAAGCATAAGGGTGTTCATATGTGTTCTTGGTACCAGGACACCTTTGGCCACAGCATGATCGTCGACTTAGTATGTTTTGGACACTCGGGTGAAGAGAGGGACAAAGCTGTCCACTGACCACTATCTGGTGGTGAGTTGGCTCCGATGGTGGGGGAGGATGAGACCTAAAATTTTGTTTAGATATGCAAATGAGGTCTAATGTGGTTAAAAATGTGCTAATTTGCATATATTTGTAAACGTATCATCTCAAAATTGGTAAGAGACAGATTGAATTTTTCTTTAATTTTCTAATCATATATGTTATCAAAAACTTTTTACAGAGGGAAATAGGTTTATTTCATTTCATTACTTCATAAATCAAAAAACAATGTAAGTAGCTCCAAAAAACTAATTTTTGGCCTGTTTTTTGACACAAAATAGCACATATATATTGTTTAGAACAATGTATTGACAAATTGCTCTGTAATTTTTTTTTTTCAGCTCATAGCATAGAACAATGGTGCAAAGTTTGGTGTCTATAGGTATAACTGATTTCGAGATTATTCGTTTTGAATGTTGGAAAAAACTCATTTTGAGAAAAACGCAATTAAAGATTTGCGTTAGATAATTCAATGCAATGATTAGAGACTCAATAATGTATCCATGTCCCTCTCAGTTTGACCACTTGACATACGAGAGCCTGAGGAGTTGTTCCCTCTCCATCCATTTTCAAAGACTTATTCTCTCACTGCCTCCACTTCACTTTTTGGAGACCCCATCCCACCACTCCAGCCCTTTTTGGCTACTACTAAGACGTCTTTAATTTGAGTATGTCATGTGTCTTACAATGTTTTATGAATTCGTACTTGATTTGTGCCACCCCTTGTCATGACCAAACTTCTGTTGTTCTGTTGACACTATAATGAATAAATACTGAGTGATTGATTGCCATAGCTGTCAGTTTTAGTCCTTGAGTTTATATTTTTGTGCTTTATTTGTTAACTGCTATCAATGAATATGACTGTCAGTTGTACTGTAGTATGCATGAGAGGAGATGCTGCGAGATTTGTGGACTTTTATGTAGTGTCGGCTGATAATGCCAGTGCTGAACCTTTGTCCCAGTCCACCCCTGGATTAGAGTCTCCCACAGCTCCTTAAGGCTGTGGATGTTGTGTGGCTGTGCTGTTTAACTTGGCTCTATAATATTGCGTGGACATCAGGGCAGTTCCCTTGAATTGACAGACCGGGATGGTGGCCCCCCTATTTAAAAAGGGGGACCACAGAGTGTGTTCCAACTACAGGGGGATCACACTTCTGAGCCTCCCTGGTAACGTCTATTCAGGGGTTCTGGAGAGGAGAGTCCAACGGCTAGTCGAACCTCGGATCCCGGAGGAGCAGTGCAGTTTTCATCCTGGCCGTGGAACACTGGACCAGCTCTACACCCTAAGCAGGGTTCTGGAAGGTGCATGGGAGTTTGTCCAACCAGTCTACATGTGTTTTGTGGACTTGGAGAAGGTGTTTGACCATGTTCCTCAGGGAGACTTGTGGGGGGCACTCCGGGAGTATGGGGTATCATTGACAGAGCTTGGTTCATATTGCCAGCAGTAAGTTGGGCTCATTTCCGGTGAGAGTTTGACTCCACCAAGGTTGCCCTTTGTCACCAATTCTAATCATAACTTTTATGGACAGGATTTCTAGGCGCAGCCAAGGGGTTGAGAAGATTCGTTTTGGTGGCCTAAGGTTCAGCTCTCTGCATCAATAATGGCAATAGCTCTTGACTGCAGCACCATGAAAGGTATGGGTGACAGACCGCTGATATATAGAGGGATTGACGAATGGTTGCTATGACGGACACCTAAATAAACTGGTTTCTGAATAGATGGATAACTGCATTAATGTCCGGACAATGATTTTATGGATGAATGGCTAGATTTGTGGTGGGAAAGATAGATGATGCAATTTAAAGATGGAAAAATAGATTAGATTTAGATATGTATTAAATAAATGGGGACAAATGGATAAACAAAGGGACTGAAAGAAGCATTTGATTATATTTGACATATTATCAAGCTGACAATGGAACAGGTGATAAAATCTGAAAAAAAAAATTTGTATCCAGACTTGAAAGAAAAATTTCTAATAGTATACTTTACCACACTTTTTAAATTAGATGGCAGCAAAGGCAAGACAGTAATGATGAAGCCCGATTTCATGCCGGAACTGTCCCTAATGAATAGCTGTGAAAATATGAGCAGAGATAACACAAAAACCTAACATCTTAGCACTTGACAGAGCTGCTAAAAGCACATTAGTTTTCAGCCTTGAATACTCATAAAGTTTGCCGTCTAGCATTGATAAACAGAGAGTTTCAATAAGAATAAAATAAAACAAAAAACTGAAAATTTGAATGGAAGTTTACTTTAAGGCTTGTGCCTTTTACATTATTGGAACATTTCATCTATTGTTTTGGTCTCTTTTTTATATTTCCCTGCCAATACTGCATGTCATACATTGGAGGCATTCTTGTAGACTTTTTTAGAAATAAAATCAGTAGCATGAATGCCCAGTTTTTGTTTCCGGTTAACAGAGTGTGAAACAGCCATTGTGAAAAAACTCAGAGAAAGGAAATCGATGTTGTTGGTCTTGTCAGCTTCAGAGAGCAAACTTAACTGAAGACTTACCCTGATTTACTTAATTTTATTTTTGAAAGTCATGAAATTTTATAATTTCTTTATTCACTAATGGTTACGGATTCCTTAAACAAGTACTGCTATAAATTCCTTGTATGGCATTCTTCTGATGCTAGAGAACATAAGGTGGCAGCCCAGTGAGAGAATGTTATATACCAGCCAACGAAATATAAACTATAGACAAGATTAACTGGGTATGGAGAAAAACATAATGATGGTGATATTCTACCATTCAAAATTCTTAGCACTCTCCCAGCACCATTGTTGGGAAAGTTACAATAAAATTGTAATATATTAGTATTTTATATTAGTAGTTACAGCCTCAAATGTAATATGTTTGCATTACATATTACTGTCTCAAAAGTGTAACTGCGTTACACTGCTTTAAAGACCCACTCTAACGAAAATCTTTTTTTTCGTGTTGTTAACATGTTCTTGTGGCATTTTGCTGATGCCAGAGGACACATCTTAAGAATATTAATCTTAAAATTGCATTTCTGAGTATTTCTGCTTTCAAATCGCTGTGTATCAGTAGCAGACACTAAAAGGCCGTCTAAAACAGACTGTGTTTGTGACGTAGCAACCGCACTGGACGGGCTACAAGCGCCTGCTCTGCTCTGTTCCGATCCTGCAGCGCTATGAGTTATTCCTTGTGTGATATCAAGTTATTGTAACTATGAAAACTTCAAAAAGGCTCATCTGAATGTTTGGAGCATTGCCACAAATATACTAACATATTAGGATTATTGGCCTGATATAGTCAATTCAAGAGATTACAAAAATAACACCATTCTGATGCATCCACTTAGAGACGACTAGTTCTATGTACGTCTTCCTGTTCATTGTTTGAGTTGGCATCTGGCTCAAAACTGAATGGCAAGATTGCTCCAATATTGCTCACCGTTTTTGTTGCATCGGTACTGCTAGCTTGAGGGTGTGAGGGGCAGTAAATTAGTAGGAGAGCTAGCGTAAACGGAGAGCTCTCAGCAACGGGGAGGGGAGGGGGAAGGGTCCGCCCACAACACAGAGGCGAATTGCTAATGAGCTACTGTCGCTCTTCTGAAGCTATGTCTCAGAAAACGACACAGGTTTAGTGATTTTGGCTAAAAACGGCATAATCATAATTTAAAGACCACTAAGAACACTTTAAAATAGCTCAAAAGATGATTGGAGTAGGTCTTTAAAAAAAAATTTTAAACCCATGTTGTTTCAGTAAACCATTGTGATGGAACATTGTTGGATCTAAAGCTTAACTCATTCACTGACATATATTTTTTCATTGCAGCTAATCCACAGGGTGTTTGGGCTGTGCCAGTCGCTGTCACTTGCAGCTGCTATATTAATCTGTGCTGCTGTTTTCCCAGCTGACCCCAGGAGGCTTGCCTGAGATCTCTTCACACTGTACCTGTCACTTCCTAGGAAATGGCAGCTCCACTCCCACAGGCTCACTGCACGGCAATGGCAAACTGCCTCAGCTCACCTTTTGTCACTTTTAGTGTGCTTTCCATGTCTCCCTTGCTTCAGGACTGTGCTCTGCAGTTTATATCCCCCCTCAGACTAAATTCCTCTCAGACTTCACACTTTGTGAAACAGCATTTAGTTTTTGAGTTCTTTTTGCAATGGATAGAAAAGTGTGTTCACTCTCATCACTAGGCTAAGTGAGATTTTTTGTTAAAGCTTGGATTTCTGCAACTTTTGAAAAATGAGTTATCCAATCTTGGTGTTATGTGTCTTTCAGTAAATGTTAAATTCTTTAAGAAAATACTTATGGTACATTCTATTTACCCTGATGGTTGCAACTTGCTTATAAAAGGTTTGTTATGTTTACTGTGGCATATCTGCCTCACTTTAATGACATTTTTAAAATCTTTTAGGATCAACTGACTATCTGGGACTTTCGATTTAATGCCTTGTGAGTGCCCCTCTTGGTAAAATTATCATGTGATTTAATCTAGGAGTGGATTAGCATGCCATCAACTCAAGAGTGTAGCATATAGAGGTAAGTGGATCTTCATATGCACAGACAGTCTGAATAGCATAGTATGAGATAAAGTGATATTAAAATTTTGAGAAGCGCAATGCAAACCATGTCTGTGTAAACGTGAGCAAAAAACATTTGGAAACAATTATGCCAGGCACGTCATCTTGCTCTTGTGCAGTCAGGCACCTTTTTCACCCTCGCACATCACAACAACAACAATGGCGGACCTCTGTATTCCTTTTATTCTCCTGCACCTCTTCGGACTATTTGGCATGTTAAAGCAAAATCAAATCACTTAGGAACATTAATGCCATTAGCTGAGATGCACAGATTACATGCGGCAGATCCTGTGCAATTCTGGAATTGTTGTTTTTGCTGTGTTGTGTCTTCTTCTTTTTCTGGTTTTATAGACACATGGCACACACCTCTGGTGTATATTCAACAGCCTCCTACATACCTGACATGCAGACTACATGGTCTCCAGTGCTATTTGCATTTCTATTTAACTGTTGTGTGAGCGCAATTTTCTTCAGATACACAAAGGAAAACGTTCTTGGAAATGTTGTGTAAACAGAGCCTGAGTTGCTAAGCTTTTGTGGCAGAACGATAGTGAATGCCACAATGTCAAACATGTAGAAAGGCAATGCTAAAGCATTTTGTTAAAACTATTCATCGTTGTTTACTGAAACACAAGGCATGTCAGGAGGTACACACACAACTAGATAGTTTCTGGTGACATTTATTTTCAAGCACTCAGGCGCAGAACTAGGGACCAACAGAAGTAGAGATAAGAGTTGCTCTGAACTGGAAGACCAGATGACAGAACAATGAGAGGTGAGTGAGAGCTCCTTAAATACAGGATTCAGGACACTGAGAGAGTGGTGCAGGTGGAAGTGGATCGAGCTGATGGTTTCCTGTCAAGGCACTAGTTTTACCAACTCAACATACCAACAAAAATAGTTATTGGCATTCCTAAAAGGAATTAGAAATCAATAAATGTTAACCATTTTGCATAATTAGCCATTTGCATGTAAATATGTTGGACAAATAGGAGAGAGAAATAATGTTACAGGAGAGTCAAAAAGGTGTGGGAAAAAGCACCATAAATACATTTAAAGGGCAAATCACCGCCAAATCTACTTTTTTTGCAGATAAACTGTATAAATGAGTCTGGTCATTACTTTTGGTATTTTAGTACATTTTAGTAAAAACATTAATTTTCTACCAAAAAACCTCAGTGTGGCACCCTCTTCAGGTTAAAATGCTACACTGCACTTGAATTTGAATCAGGCATAGGTATTTGCCACGCCTTCTCCACAGAACCTCCCTCCCTTTCCTCTCTTTTCTCTGGTGAAGAACGTGGAGACAAATTCTCCACATCAGAAAGATTGCTCCGAGACAAAGGAGCTCACGTTGCTCTCCATCTTCTCGCTATCTGTGTCTGTGCCACTGCAGCAGCGTTGCTGTCAACATATCAATCACAGCATAGACCTCGCCCAGCCCTCTCTCCCCCCCCCCACCCGAGCGTTCGCTGGTACTCCTGGCGGCAACGCCTCCTTTTGGCACATTTTTCAAACAGGAAATGTGTGTGTGTGTGTGGGGGGGGGGGGGGGGGGGGTGAGTTGCTATTATTTAAAACTGATACTTGTTTGTTGTTATTCCAATTTCTTTTAACCCTACTTTAATTTGGATTGAAACTGGCAAAAGTTAGCCAAAAGAGCCATTCTGGCAGTCTTTCTTACTTGTTCACTTGTTTGTTTTTTGTTCTCTTTCCTGGGTCTTTTTGTTTTTGTTTCTTAACTTGAGGTCCATCCCGAAGCATTCTGCCTGTCAAAGAGTTACACTGGTTGAGGACTGGGCCACCAGTGATGGCTTTGGGATGGGGGATGAGACTGCAGTTAATAGCTACCATTGTTAAACTTGTAAAAAATACTTCTACCAGGGTTCAATGTTAAGGTTTAAAAAAGCTCAAGCTGTAGAGTTCTGAATGTAAATCTCTGCATAGGTAATAAGCCACCCTTAGAATCCAATGTTAAGTACATCGCCACCCACCCTAAAAAAGTGGCTGCCGTACACATATGTTTCAAGGTGCTAACGTCCTCTCTTTCTTTCAGTCTTTCTTACATCTGTTTTGTTTCCTTGATCTAGTAATCTCCCTCCTATCTGACTGATGTAAGCTGGATGTAATACCTTTAATGACTGCATGTTGCTGATAAAATAGATCTTCTTGAGCTCTTTGGAAGCCTAATGTCAACCTCTCTAAAGCTACTTTAACGTCTCCAGAGAAACATTGCAGAAAGAGTTGGGCCTGTCTATTTTAATAAGAAGTAGAGCACACAGCACTGCCGTGAACACGTAGCTGAGCGCACATACTGTAGCTTTGTCCTGTGCCTGTGTATATTTCTGGTAGCAGAGGCTGATGCAATGCCACATTCCCTCTCCCTGCATTTCTATTCTGTCTAACTGGTAAAGACAAGGATGAGGATGGTTGTTGCCTGTAAAGCAGCACATCCCCGGGCATGCAGGCAGGCAAGGCTCAGTCTGGTCCTTCATTATACTACCACGCCCGCCTGGCGCTAGTTTGGAACTAGGTTGTTTCCATGACTACCAAATATTTGATGGACAGTTCTGTGTATGATGCCCAGTCTGCCGTGTGAGCTTGCAACCCTCTGCTGTCTGCTGAACAGGATGCTAAAGATTTGGCATGTTTGGATATCTACTCATTTATATATTTAGTGTGCACACAAGGCCCTTCTGTATGCATACATGTCCTGTGAGGCTTTCCCTGTCAGGTCAAATGTAGGGGTTAAACAATTGGGATCCAGCCAACACTCGTCAAATCTACTTTAGACAAACGCCTACTACATACTTTCTAACAGCCAATCACAGAGCTGGGGACACAAAATAATTTGTGAGACTGATGTGTGAAATTTGGCTAGTGTAGCCTTTTTTTGCATTGTCCTTCAAGCAAGAAAATAGCTCCCATATTCTAATGTAGCAAGTAAATGATTATACCTAATTAATCGAGCACCCCAGGAGGAAACCACTAAACAATGATTACAGTAAAGGTTTGATCAACACGTGCTCAGCTGCTGCCTGCTTGTCATAACATTTATTCTGGTAAGCCATACAAGTCATTTGAAAACTACATTTCTGCTGCACACTAGAATACATGGGCAGGAACTTAAATTTCAATAGAGTACTGCAAATTTTACAAGCTATACCAAAACTGTATTTACTGCTATAGCTTTTTTGACTATATTGTCTGGACAGGACAATATACTGTAGCTGTGCTCTAAGGGGTGCATCAGAATGCATCATTAATTATTTAAAGATATATAGTGTAATGCAATATAATAGGCACAACAAAGGCAATGTATGTTTGTTTATTCTTTGGTTGTTTAATTATTCTTTAAAAGGAGCAAAGTGGATAAAAGGTATTAGATTTAGTCATACCTGTTAATTTTCCATCACATTACTATTACAAATCACATAAACTGCCAATTCACAATTTACTTCTGGAAGTTTAAGGTTAGCCTGCTTTATATATTCCAAAACCACTTTTAATGTGTGCTTGGGATCGTTGTCATGCTGGTTTTAACACCTGGTTTTAAACATCTGATTCACATTCAATCAATCAAACTTTATTTATAAAGCGCTTTTTATACAACAATTGCAGCTCAAAGTGCTTTTCAGAATTAAAATGACCCCACAAAGACCAGATTCCCATCCCTCCCCCACATAATTAAAAGCATGATCACAGTTATACGCCCTCCCCCAGACCCAACCTTTATGCATGCACACCATTAAGAGCAGCAATAAAAAGGACATTGGGCTGAGTACAGATGAGCCAGGTCAGGAAACGCCATCAAAGGAGCCATCTGCACCAGCAGCAGCACATCAGGATGAATCCAGGAGCCACCCAAGTAGTTGGTCATAGCTAGTTGAGTTCCAACAGGAAAGTAACGCTAAACAGAAATCAAAACTGTTTTGAATGGCTAAATCAGGATAATATTACTCTATAGAATTGCCCCAACCATAACCTGTTTGGGAAATTGCGAATTATGTCTATGAGTCACACATTTCTGAGAAACTTGTTAAACTGAGATACTTGTTAAATATGCCTATAAAAGTTTTGCACTTAAAGCAGCCAAATTTAATCAGTTTCTGACTTGTCCCTATAGTGGCATGTTTATAACATAACCTGACTGTGTATGACACAAAATGACAGACACCATATATAAGTTAAATCCATTAAGTGTTGCAAGAACTGTGCATTTGACTTCATAAGTCGGATTCTAACAAGTAAACAAATGGTCCATCACTGAGCAAATGCAGAATAAACATGTGGGAATAAAAACTTTTACATTTTAGAGCTTATACACCTACTTTCTCAACTGTCATGCTAAGGAGGAAGAATAGATGTTGAAATATAATTTTATTTGATATTGATTTGGCTTTGTTTATGCTTTTAAGCTGATGACAGCTCATTAAATGTGTTTGAGAGCTTTAAGGGTTTCATTTACCGCTGTGATTCATTCAAAGATGGAAACACCAGTGATGAATAATTATAACAAGCAGTCATGTTTGGACATCTAAGAGTTTGGTTGGGACATAAAGGGGAAGCAGGACCCCTTAAAATATTTGGTTTGACTTACAAGTGGGGACAATTGCCGCACCACTTGCTCGTCTTGACGAAAAATATGGAGAATCTAAAAATATTTAGATGGTTAAAGGTTAAATCAAGCTCTCTCACTCTCTTTTTTCTTGCTGAGAATGGAGGTAAAGCTATACAAAAATTCACTCCGATGTAATCTTTTTTGCTGCCATTTTCTAAGGGCCTGTATAAACATGCTTGGCAGTGAAAGCCTGGCAAGCTTTTTTTGAAGGATCACTGGGTGAGTAGGATGAGATTTTTCAATTCTTCTCATATCCTCCATCTCCAGCCGCACAAA